>JACXGI010001238.1:0-11415 GCA_016801175.1 Esox masquinongy | reverse complement strand
CAAATCACACACAAAAAATAAACGTTTAAACTTTTTTGTCAATATTGAATTGCATTTCTGTTTATTTTAATTGCATACATAGTTTCAAAGTTGAATTTTTTTTGTGTGATTTGTTAAACTGGGTTACCTTTATGTGGTTGGAATGTAGCTCAAATATCTATGTGAAAAAGACAATTTTCCAGGGGGTGTACTTTTCATATGACTGGACCTACACAACATATCATTATGGTTAGCAAAAAACCCAAACAATCATGTAACTTTGTATAATAATTGTTTTTTATTACATGTGGTTGTATGGCTTCATTTTACATGTAAATAAGGTGATACATAAACTGCAGGAACAGGTCGGTGCCCCTCACTGCAGCTGGCCCACAGACAATGGCACAACGCTGACTCTCACAATGGTGTACAATGGTGGCTGATGCGCACACACTGACACACCGACACACACCGAAACACACACACACACCCACACACTCACTGACACACACACACACTCACTGACACACACACTGACACACGGACACACACCGAAACACACACACACGCCCACAAACTCACTGACACACACACACACACTCACTGACACACACACACACACACTCACTGACACACACACACACGGAATACTATTATAGCCCTAACCCTAACTCTTGGTTAAAACATTGCATTATTATTTCATTGTCAATAGAAAATCCTCATTTGTTATCTAGTTCGTTTTGCCTGTACTCACTTCAAACCATGCTGAGATAGTTAGCTAGCCCAGCTGCTGTAAGTCTAATGGTAGTACACATGAATATGGAAATACCTTCCCACCAAAGATCTGCCTTGACATGCAAATCTTAGAGTAACAATTATATAAAAAGCATATGTTACAGTGTTGTCTACCTTATAAATATTCATCCATAATAATAATAATTGCATATTCAATGAAATTGTGATTATCTTAATGTGCAATAATTGACTTGCTGTCATAGAGGACATGGAAAATGGAAAGAGAGTGAAGTGACAAATAAGACAGACAGAGACAGAGGGAGTGTATCGACATTTTCCATTGGAGGTAAGAGTCTTGTACATAGCAATAGGCTAGAAGGTACAGAGAGGTTATAAGGCCACGTACACAAAGGTATTCCTGAAGAATATCCACAAGAGGATAATGACACTCCCTCACCTCCCTGGTGAAATGTTTAGAAAGAGCGGAGAATCTGGTCAAATGGAACTGCTTCCCGACACAGCTTCTCCCAAACATCCAGGCCCATTCACTGGGCTTTCAGCAATGCCGGGCATGGTGTACAAGGTGGCTGTTCTGTGTGGATAAGGAGAAGTGGAAGCTTTTGTTCTAGCCAAATTTGGTTCTAGGTAGGTTCCTAAATCGTTCATTCACCTCTTCCAGTGTTCTCATGTTCCACTGACTCTACCACGTTTGGCGGACGGTGGGAGAGCATCGTCTTCCGTTGTCAACTACAAACATTCATTTAAACGGTAAAACAGTACCAACCGAAGTACCAGTCAAAAGTCTGGACCCAGTTACCCATTTAAGAGAATGGGTGTGTCCAACCGTTTGACTGGTACCGTACGATAACCACAACGGATATTGACCCCGACAGCCTCGACGTTTTTCAGCTGACCCATTGCGAGACAGACCCCGCCCCCTCCCTGACTCGGGCTATTGGGAGCCTCGTTCCGTTTCCTACAGGTGTCGTTATCACCGGTGCCCCCCCCCCATCTGTCTCCTTGGCCCGCACCATCTCCTTCTGAGCCCCCGTCACCGCATGTGCTCGGTCCGGGGTTAGGGCTGGTGGAGGGGGTATTGGAGGTAGGCAGCAGCGGGGGCGGAGAGGCCTGCCAGGGGGTTGAAGCAGGGCTGGATGGCAGAGGGCGGGGCGGGCGGACTGCTGGACACACAGGGGCCTGCTGCTGCGGGGGAGTAGGCGTAGCTGAGGTAGCTGGCGGAGGGCGAGGGGGACGGGGTGTAGGGGTAGTGCTCCAGGCCTGTGGAGGGGAAGGGGGCGGGGCTGTAGTCCAGATACGAGGAGGCCTGAGACGGACCGAGGTGGGACTGGAGCCCCAGGCTGGGATGGAGGAAGGCCTGCGGGTAGACATACTGCTGGAACAATCTGAGGGGACAAGACGGTTATGCTGTACATTAGCACACACGGGCTTGAGCCAACACATACACAACACACACACAGTGTCTGGACATCACCACTGCAGTTATACAGAGGACAAACTGGACTGTTGTGTGGCCAGATTTCACCTCGGCATTAGGCCACATATGGACAGTGTTGGAGAGTACACACACACACACACTCAAACAAAAATGCGCACACACACACACACACACACATAGCCATTGTAATTATAGGCTACATACAGTACCGCCGCCTACCCACAATTCACCTTGCCTTAGGCAGCCCTATTATAACCCTAAGTGGCTTCGGGAGAGACTATTTAGATTTCAGATTATTTGACAGCTGCCAAAATACAGCAGATCAAAGCTGTTTGACCGAGATATACCTGCTATCCATATACAACATCTATGATTGACTGGTTAACTGAATTATTTACTGAAGACGATGCACATAGTCCAACCCATGGAATGACACCCATAAAATACACCATCCCCTTCCATGGATCAGTCTGTCCAAACCCATGACCTTATTTTCTTTTTACCCGAATAACCTCACGGCAGAAAATGTCCCCAGATCCACAGAGGACGCTGTTTACCCCAAAACATAGACGAGGAGGATAGGGTGGTGTGCTTACACTACAAACAGAGTTTAACAGGCTGCAGAAACACACACACACACACACACACATACACACACACACACACACACACACACACACACACACACACACTACTGATAAAGAATGACAAAGAACAACAGGCTTACACAAAGGAAACACTGGACCCGAGTCTCTCCTGTCTGTCAGTACCACAGCATAACACAATAAAGTACAACACAACAACAAAACACAACACAGTACAATATAAATACACATTACAACACAACAACAGAATACAATACAACAACACAGTACAACACTATACAATACAACAACACAATACAATACAACAACATGGTACAATACAGTACAACACAGTACCACACAGTACATCACAACAACATACTGTATTGTGATGTGTTGTACCGTGTTGCACTGTGATGTTGTGATGTGTGGTATTATATTGTACTGTCGTTGTCCTGTTGTGTTGTCTTGTAGTACATTTTATTGTCTTGCACTGTGTTGTGTTGTGCTGTGTTGTACTGTGTTGTGTTGCTGGCCTACGAATTAGGCTGATGGATCTAATTTGACAGCGGCCTTGTACCAGAGGAAGTTATGCCTCCCCTTGCTTCCTAGCCCCCCTAGACTTGTGTCCTCAGTAGCTGATGCACACAAACATGCATACGCTCAAAACACACACACACTCACAGCCGCCAAGCATACACACACGGAAAACACATACACAGTACACACATAACGACATGCAGATGGGAGCGAGAGAGGGAGGACAGTAAGGCAGGGTTGATGGGTGAGGCAGTCAGGCAATGTGTGTGGCCAGTTCACTAACCAAAAGACCCACAATAGCAGAATAACTGACCTCTCCTGTCACTCCCTCTCCCCTTCTCTCTTATCTCTCTCCTATCTCTCTCATCTCTCTCTCCTCTAACTCGGATTCTGCAGCTTCTGGTGACGCAAATACGTTTGATCATGGGAGGGAGCAGGGAGAGAGAGAGATACAGTGAATGGGAGAAGAAGAAAGAAAGAAGGATAGGGAAAGAAAGATTGGGGAATAGAGAGATAAAGGGGAGAATGGGAGAGAGACAGACAGAGAGAGCGATAACGCTGTAAACAAATGTTTCCCATGCCAATAATGCCATTTAAAGAGAGGGAGAGGCCAGCAGCAGTAGATGACTGACATACTGCATTGAACAATCTTTTTGAATAGCTATGACACAGCAAGATGCCCCTATATAAAATTCCATTAAGCTCACATAATACAGATCAGGATCATCGTACAAGAATACTGCAGAATGTCAGATGTGTGCGTGATCAAATATTTGTAAATGTCAATGCCTTTCAACAGAGGGCTTCTAATAATTGGGTTTTATAATTAGCCATTTTTTCAGGGGCTTTGTCTAATTGGGTCCCTCGGAAGTAGAAAAAACACCAGAGGGAAAACCACTGAGGAGAGAGGCCTGAACAGGCTGGAATATTCCAATGTCCAGAGGATATAGACAGTACAAAAAATGCAGGAAAGAGCCAGAGAAGGGGAGGGGGAGAAGAGATTGAGTAGATTGCCTAAAAAGCAGAGAGGGGTACAGAATTAGTAGAATGGTGGGCTGTTTAGTAAAGAGGCTTAGTTTGAGGCATTGTAACACTTCAACAAAGGACACCCATACTTCACTCACACACATACACAAACCAGTCCCCACTTCCTGTCTGCCGCCCCATCCCAGGTGTGTGTGTGAAGTGACTGATCCCCTAATCTCCCTTCATGCCCTCCTCACACCCTAGCCTGCCTTTGAGTTTGAACAGGAAACACACACCAGCCCATCACACACCACACCCTAAAGCAGCCTGCCCTCCCTCCCTCCTTCCTCTTCTACTTAAAAAAAAAGCAAACTGAATTTGAATAAAGTGCTAAATCTCACTTCTGTGTCAGCAGCCTGCCTGCCTGGCGTCTGTGCTGCCCTGTCAGCTTGCTGAAACAGATGGTGCCTTAGCAGCCGTTGTCTCGCCAATTCTGGGTCCTACAGGCAGAGAATGGGCAACCACGTGTACTGGACCAGATTCTGACCCACCATCTAACAGACAGACAGGCCAACAGACAGACAGGCAGGCCAACTGACAGACAGGCAGGCCAGATAAGACTCTGGAGTTAGCAGGGCCTACTAAGCAGAAGGAACTCTCCACAGAAAGGTTCCTGACGCTATGAGCTCTGAAACAATGGCTCCTTGTTACTGCCAAAATGATGAGCTATCTTTAGGTGTGGTTGTTTCCACCTGCGTGTTTTGATTGTGCAGTCAAGGAAAATTTCATGAAGATAAATAATTCCACCGCATACCAAGCGACTTCCAGAAGAGGAAGAAGAGGAAGTCAGATTGAAATATTATCATTGGAACATGAATTGTCCATAGGTTCTGTAAAGGAGACATTCAATCTGTTTTCAATCATTCATTCACATGATTGATTGAGAACAATCATGTGAATGATTGTTCTCCCTCAAAATATCATTCAATAATTGAGAGCAGTCGGCTGCAATATTAATAGCTCTGTGAACATTGGGGGTTTTAGAGCCTATCACAATCCCTTCTACTGCTGTAGTTTACAAAGAACACACAGCTATGACTAAAAGTTGGAATGGGATTTTTTGCTAAATTAAATGAACCAGATAAAGAGAGAGAGATAAAGGAAAGAGAGGGAGAGGAAAGATCCAGAAGTGTGAGTGAGGGAAACTGCCATAAATAGGCTAAGAATATCCTTGAGTCCAAACGTGGCCATGTTAGGAAACAGCAACAGAAAGGCCAGTGATACAGGCCAGCGGAGTACTGTTGTTTTGTGAGGGTGTTGTAACATTGCAGCTGGTTTAAGGAAGTCCCGTTTTCAGACTGCCAGTGGGACTGTCCATTAGAACATCAAAGTGCTGAACACAAGAACGACACAGCAGACGACTGAGGACAAAACAGCAGAGCAGGTGGAGGAGAGGAAGAGATGAAAGGAAGCTTTAGAGGAAGAGGTTATTAGAGATGAGAGACTAGTTCATCCTTACCCATACTGCCTCTGGATCAGGGCGGGGTGAACCTGCTGCACACCCACGGAGAACCCTGATGGGCAGAGAGAACACACTGGGTTAGAGTCAACAGACAGAGACAGTCAGCCTGGTGGCAGAGATCCAAACTTTTCTTTTACTTTTCATCACTCTTGCTGTCCCTCCATCTCTCCCTTTCTCTCTAACCTCCATCTCTCTCTTCCTACATCTCTCCTGATCAGTCTAACCTCCATCTTTCCCTCCCTCCATCGCTCCCTCTTTCTCTAACCTCCACCTCTCGTTAGCTGAACAGACTCAGGCATTGTTTAAACAAAACAGAGACCACAGGGCCACTGATGAGATACAAGACACACACAAAGGAACACTGACACATTCTCATACACACACAGCTCTGACCCCACTGCCTCCATGAATCATCTGAAGCCGAATCAGACATGAATCAGACATGTTTATCATGACTCCCTGGGTGAGGTAAGGAAGAGACCGATCTGTTGATTTTTTTTTCTCTCTCTCTCTCTCTACCTCCCTCCATCTCCCCCTTCCTCCCTCCCTCCCTCTGTCTCTTCCTCCCTCTCTGTCTTTTCCTCCTTCTCTCCGTCATTAACAATGAACAAAAACTCTCCAGATCCTTCAGAGTCCTTGGATTCTCCTTGTTGGCTCACCCCACATATTTTCAGTGAGATTTAGGTTAGGGGACTGTGATGGCCATTACAAAAGCTTGATCCTATGGTCAATGAACTATTTTCATGTGTTTGGAGGTATGCTTTGTATCATTGTCCTGCTGGAAGATCCAATGACAACCCAATTTAGGCCTCTTGGCAGGGACAGGGACGTTTTGGCTCCTGGTACTTGATGGAGTCCATGTTGACATGTATCCTAACAAGGTTCCCAGTGCCTTTGGAAGTAAAGCAGAACCACAACATCACCAATCCACCACTATACTTCACAATGGGGATTTTCTGCACGACTGTGGCTCTTTTAACACCAAAACTCACCTCTGGTGTTTGTTGCCATAAAGCTTAATTTTAGTCTCATGAGATCATAGAACCTGTTTCCAATCAAAGCTCCAATGATATTTTGCAAACTCCTGGCACTTATGTTTGTGGTTTGATGACACCAGATGCTTTCTTCTGGCAACCCTTTCAAATAACTTGTTGGCATGGATATGGCATCTAATCGTGGTTTTGGAGACTTAGTGACCCCAAGATCTAACAAACTTCAACAATTTTCAAACTGTGTACCAACACTGAACCATCCTTCTCACTGTGCATCGGGAAAAATACATATGCTTCCTCTTCCAGGCAGGATCATCACAGCTGCAGTTGTTTTGCATTTCTTACTTAGTTCTCAAATAGCGGAGATGGGTACAGGCATGTAGTTTTTGTCTCATTTTATTTGCGTGTTCTCTGGCCTTTCCGATGTTGACTAAAGGAGTTAGCAGTAGTTAGGAGTAGTCACCTAATATTTATACCCCATTGAAACAGAATGTAATGGATGACTTTCCAAGAGTTCCCATAGACTCAGCTGAACTTTAAAAATAAAAATCTTAATGGGAATAGACATCTATTTTGATTTTCAAGGGCTGCCAACAATTGTGGCACACATGTTTTTTAATTAAGTAATTAATGTTGAATATTGTCTTTAAAACAATTTTACTCAGTTAAAGGTTCAATTACACAATTTTCTTTTCAGATAACCAGTTGATAAAAAACAAAGATTTTTTTTCACAACCTTTTTTGTTAATTTTTAGCTAGGGTGACTATAATTCAGATGGGCACTCTAAACATTTTTAATATAAAATAATTACAGTAATAATCATATTAATCATTAGGTTTATTAATATAACTATTAGTACAACAAAAATCATAATAAGAAAAAACAAGTTAAGCATACAATACAAAAAATAATAACAATAGGACAGGGTTGTTGGTCTGTCATAAACAGTTAATTTTATGGCAGGTATCAGAGTGCAGCCAATCCACAGCTCTCTGTCAAATCAAAATCAAATGTATTTTATAAAGCCTTTTTTACATCAGCAGTTGTCACAAAGTGCTTTTACAGATACCCAGCCAGAAACCCCAAGCAAGCAACAAGACTCAATGCACAGTGGCCAGGAAAAACTCCCGAGTATGGTTAAAACTTAAGAAGAAACCTAGAAAGGAACCAGACTCTGAGGGTTGGCCAATCCTCTGTCTCCTCTTCTAAAAGGATGGGTAGTCTGTTCTCATCAGAGGAATATTTAAAATCTTGAATAATGGACTCACATTTAGGAAAATAACTGTTTTTAATTGCTTTATATATATTTTTTACGTTTCCAGGAAATGCGGCTCTGTATCAGGTTCTACTGTGAAGTGATTGCTCAGCCTTTTCTCAACGGGGAGCCAGGTTTTCCTGTGTCTACCTTTCTCAATACTAAGAATGTTCTCAATGATACTGTACTTCTTTGTTTTTAAGGTTTCGAATATTAACCTTGGTCTAACAGTTTACAATGGTGTTCTGTCAATTTAGGGCCAGATAGGACCAGCCATGTTTCTTTTTGCTTCTGTTTCCTACATTTTGACTGTTGTAATTTGATTTATTCTGACTGATTGGGTGTTCTTGTCCTGGGGCTTCAGGGTGTGAGTAGAACCGATTTGTGAACTCAGCCCCAGGACCAGGTGTGAGTAGAACCGGTTTGTGAACTCAGCCCCAGGACCAGGTGTGAGTAGAACCGGTTTGTGAACTCAGCCCCAGGACCAGGTGGATGATGGGGCGTTTTGCTCAACTCTTGAGGCTCTCAGTGCTTGGCAATGATATGAGAGGGGGTCACAGTATTTTAGCTGATTTAAAAACTTAATAACTATTTTCTCTTCATTATTAATAAAAATATTGGATTAATTCAGCCCTACATGTAACATTTGTAGTTTGTCTCCTCCCTCTCTGTCTGCCTCACTCATAAATAACCTCTGCCTATTTTCTCACCCCTTCTCCACTTCTCTACTTTCCAGCCCCCTTTCCACTGCTCAGAAGACTCTTCCACCACAACACACACTTTTTCATCTCACACACAATTGCAAAATACCAAGCTATTACATATCTCATCAACTGCATGCTTGGACTGTAACATAGCAACAATCCACCAACACAGACAGTTAGATAGTGGTTGCATGCGTCAGTCACAGATATATTCTACATCTAAAATGAGTGTCGCTGTCACTACGGTGCATCAGTCACACGTGCTACCACTGAAATGATGAGAACAGACGACACTGTGTTACTTATTTTTCAGATTACTTCACTACACTTCATCCCTTTGTTTTATAATAGACTATGCATGCTAATGGGTGTGTGTGTGTCTGAGTGTGTGTGTACTCTCAAGGGCAGATTTGGGCTGATATGAACCTGATCACATTGTTCTCTCGAGGTGTGTGTGCCTCCCAATGGGCGATGTGTACTATATAATGTTGAAGAATGTGGCTATAATACTAGGCAGCTGAGTGTGTGTGACATCTACTAACATGTTTGATGAGTGTTTGTTTCTGCTTGTGTATTTTTCACTTGTTTTACTCTACTTGGGAGGAACAAAAATCCAAGGATATTGAAAGAAGGAAAATATAACATTGTAGGGACATTATGCCAGTCCACATTAAAAAGCGGAGTTTTTTACAGTGGGGGTTAGGTTTAGGGTGAAAGTTACAATTGCAGCGAAGGTTAGAATTAAAGATGGAGGTTCGGTTTAGAGTTCGGATTAAACCACAGGTTACATTTAGATTTGTATCAGTTTGTCAACAAAGCCCTTGCCTAGAAAGCAGCAAATAAAGTAAAACGCAACATAGAAACAATGTTAAAAGGTAAAATGATGATAGTGCATATGAGAATTTAAAAGAGCAGACATAAAATGAAGAAAATTATCCATATTCAGGTCCTTCTGCAGCATCTTTGAAGATGAATGGGCAGCAAAGCAAAAAGCATTCTTTATTTTTAATGGTTTTGAACATATCTTCTGGCATTTTTATGCTTTATTGACAGAGAAAGTGGGGAAAAACAGAGGAGAGATTATTTGCTTAAATAGCAGTAAGCTGGATTCAAACCCACGCTGCACCAGTACATGTGAAGGCAGTGGCTCAGACCACAGGACCACTCAAGACTCTACTCTTAAACCCTCTGGGGTCAGGGGGAGGTTAAAGGAAAACAGGGGTTTGATTGGAAATAATTGGGTTACAAAAATATGTATCAATGTGTGTGTTTGAATGTACATGGTTTATTATCATATTGGGGACAAAGAGTCCCACGAGACTAATAAAACAAGGAAAATCTGACTTTGTGGGGACATTTCATTAATCACCACGAGGAAAAAGGCTATTTTTGAATAGGGGTAGTTTTTGGGTTAATGGATAGGATTCTAACTATATTAAAGTCAGGGTAAGAGTTAAGAGTTACGTCTAAGTATCAGATTAAAGGGTAAAGGAAAAAAGACTTTTAAAGGAAATATTATTTGGGCCCCCCACAAGGATACTAAATAAAACATAAATGTGTACATGTGTATGTGTGTGTCTGCATGTGTGTAACTCACCAGTCTGTGGGCTGCGAGGCTTGGCTCCTAGGTAGGCCAGATTGACATTAGCCTTTCTACCGTCAATTATAGGGTTGGGGTCTTTACATGCCTGCTCTGCAGCCCTCCTGTCCATCATAGTCACCTATGGATTCAGGAACGGACCAAAATCTTAAAGGCAAGTCGTTTTTCTACAACACAGTTTGTTATGATAAAGTATGAAACAGAGTACTTCAGGACATAGCAGGCTTCTGCTGCATGGCACTAAATGTATTTCAGTGTGAGCGTATTCAGTAAGGGATGCAAATTTAGAGCCATCATAACATATGCACACATTAAGTGTTGTTCTCATGCACAAATACAAACCAGTGTGCACACGCACACACACCAACAGAGTCACAGCTGAGAGTGCATCTATTCGAGTACATAAGCCAGGATATATTCAAGCTTATATTCTAGAATACACTCAGCTGCCAGTTTTTTGACCCCTTTGTCTATACCACATCCTGAATTTTTCGGGCCGTGGATTCTACAAAGTGTCAGAAATGTTCAACAGGGATGTTGGTTTACGCTGAAAGCATCACCAATTGCTGTAGACTGGACGGAAATACATAAGTGTTAACAGCTTATTTTATCTTCAAAGTTTTTGGACCAAGCAATGTTTTTTCACTCCTCAGTTGTCTAGTGTTGGTGATCACATGTCCACTGGAACCGCTTCTTGTTTTAAGTTGATAAGAGCGGAACGCGGTGTGGTCATCTACTGCAATCGTTTTCCTCAGACGTTGTTTGGCACACCACTGTTGTACTGCACTGTAATCTGCTGTTTGTGTTCCACCTGTTTGTTTGCACAGTTCTTGCCATTCTCCTTCTTCACCCTCATAAACAAGCTGTTTTTGTCCACAGGATGGCCACTGACTGAATGTTGTCTTTGCACCATTCTGAGTAAACCATAGACACTGCCATGTGTGAAAAAACAAGAGCAGCGGTTTCTCAGATATTCAAAGCTGCTGAAGTTACTCATTTTGCCCATTTGAGTGTTCAGTTGAAAACAATTTAAATGTCTCGATGTCTGTCTGCTCTACATAGCAACCCTGGACTACATGAC
>JACXGI010001237.1:68926-99894 GCA_016801175.1 Esox masquinongy | reverse complement strand
GCCTGGGTCCTCTCTAGGTTTCTTCCTAAATTTCGGCCTTCTTAGGGAGTTTTTCCTAGCCACTGAAATTCAACACTACTGTTGTTTGCTCCTTGGGGTTTTAAGGCCGGGTGTTTTGTAAAAGCACTTTGTGACAACTGCTGATGTAAAAAGGGCTTTATAAATAAATTTGATTGATTGATTGATTGATTGATTGAGTGCTGGTTTCAAACTCACACCGAAAATCAAAGTAAACAATTGACATCACAGGCTGTTCCAAGTCACGTGAATTTCATCACAGCTACTCATAATGTGACTCAGTAGTGTGTATGGCCTCCACATGCCTGTATGCACTCACGACAACATCTGGGCATGCTCCTGATGAGATGGCGGATGGTATCCTGGGGGATCTCCACCTAGACCTGGATCACGGCATCAGTGAGCTCCTGGACAGTCTGTGGTGCTACTTGGCGGTGTAAGATGCACCGTTACATAATATCCCAGAGGTTCTCAATTGGATTCAGGTCTGGGGAACGTGAGGGCCAGTCATTGCCAACAATGCCTTCGTCATCCAGGAACTGCCTACACACTCTGGCCACATGAGGCTGAGCACTGTCCTGCACCAGCGTAAGGTCTGACGATGGGTCTGAGGATTTTATCCCGTACCTAACAGGGTACCGTTGGCTAGCACATGGAGGTCTGTGCCCCCCCATGAGACTGAATGTCGGGGTACCTTTGGATGGATATCAATAATGCTGTCATTTAAATTACTTGCATAAACAAGAAGGCTCATGATGACCGATATGGTCTGATCCAAGCCCTATTAACTGAAGCCAGAGCCCAGTCCCAATCCAACATATCTATCGTGAAGACCTTCCCTAGACAATATTGCTGTTTCTCTAAAATGAAAGAGGCTGCCACAAGTGAAGTAAGGAGAGAGATGGAACCTTGGGAAAAGTAGACAACTAACCTGAATATAATCAACAACTGTTGTGGATTTGGGGATTGTAAAACATCCATAGCCTGTATGTCTTTAGAAACCTTACAGATGCCACTGCATCTGTTGCTGGTTGTTTGATTCTGTGTCCTCCAATGAAACTGTTTCCCCTTGCCAGCTTTGATCTGTCAACCTTTTGGTTAATTGTTAGATACCATAACTGCTAGGCTATCTGCTGCCTGACTGCTGCTATCTGATAACAAACAAGTAAAGAAGCTTAAACGGTAGTGTAATATTTGATATCTGAATTTAACTGGCTGATTCAGAAGAATGGCAGATTTGCCTCTGATTTGGGCTGAGTTGCCTTAACATCAGTGCCTTCCAGGCACATTTTAGGGCACCTTTGTCCTTACTGCTCCTGGCACGAGACACTCATTTAGGTAAACCCATTACAACGTTTTGCAGAGTGGATTCACATTTACCTTGCTTTTGAACATTCCTAGTCAGGGAAACTTCAAAATCCATTTTGTTCATCGGCATGACTAATTTTTCCTTGTGCTGGATGCATCGGTAACACCAAACTGTAATAATATATGTCTCATTCAAAGGCTGAAAACCAATAGAGGATGGCTGTGATCTTCGGGCCTTCAGGCGGCACTGCATTAAAAACAGACACGATTCTGTAGTGGACATCACTGCATGGGCTCAGGAACACTTCCGTTAACCATGGTCTATGAACACAGTACATTGCTGAATCCACAATTGCAAGTCAAAACTCTACCATGCAAAGAAGAAACCATATATAAACAAGATCCAGAAACACCACCACCTTCTCTGGGCCTGAGCTCATTTAAGATGGACTGAGGTGAAGTGCAAAACTGTCCTATGGTCTGACGAATAAATATTTTAAATTATTTTTGGGAATCATGAATGCAGACTAAAGAGGAGAGGGACCATCCGGCTTCTTATCAGCGCACAGTTCAAAAGCATCCTTGATGGTAGAGAGGGATAGTATACACTATCACACTTTTGTGTATACATTGTCTGATTTACGGCATTAGGGACCTTTGACCTTAGAGTGGTGTGACCGGAAGTAAAAGGTTAAAAGGGGTCATTTCTGGACTTACCAGATGTCTTTTAGGGAGGGGTGGTTTTTATGAGGTTGACCCAGGATGTTTGGGTAATAAAAGTGTTTTAAGTATATGTTTTCATAGGTGTATGATGTTATTTAAATGTGTTTAAATGGGAGGGAGATGAGCCTGGGAAATTTATTTTATTGGATTTTACTTTTCACATCAGCTAAACCTCAATACAGCAACTATTTACAATATTTACACTATTTACAAGGTACATTTGCAGTCATTGAATCATTTGGCAGTTATCTGTTTACAGTCTTGTCATTTGGGATGTGTTTAGGAAAAAAATAAAGTAAGAAAACTAAAAGAAACAATTGCACATAGACAAAACATAAACAAGGGCAAAGCACCATAAGGTAATGGGATGTGGTAACTGATTCTGATTGAAGTATGTGCTTTCTGTCCATGTGGAGTAGCAGATCGGTTATGGTGCTTTAAATGTCCAGTAGTTTGCACGGCTTTAGGAGGGGTCGAGTGCAAGGTGGCGGCTCATGATCCCTGCCCGGCTGCTTGTGGGGGGGTTTGGGGTTGGGGGCACCGTGGTGGGGTTGGGTTTGGGCAGGTTGGTGGCGGGGGGTTTGATGATTATCTCGTTCGGACCGGTGATATTCCAATGGCTGTTAACGGTGTCCTGCCCGAGGCAGTGAGTGTCCAGGGTGATGTAATCTTTGATGGTCTTCTGGAGGATTCTGGCAGTGATGATGGGGAGAGTGTCCTGTTTATGAAAAACCTTTACGTTTCGTGTGACCCAAATGGTCTGCTTAGTGGCATTGATGACCCTCCAGGCGTTCCTCTCCTCGGGTGATTGGAGTCCAGCTGATGGTCCGAAGAGGATGCCCTGGAGGGTCATCGTAGCCGTGCCGGTCAACCTGATGAGAAGAGCAGAGATCATGAGCCAGATGTTTTGTGCCACCTTGCACCGCCAAAGGATGTGATCTTCTGTTTCTGTCTCTCTGCAGCCGTGCAGGCATTGATCGGTTCTGGCTATACCCCTTTTGTACATAATATGCTGGGTGGGGAGGCAGCGTATGGCAGCCATCCACGCTATGTCCGTGTGTTTATTACTGAAGTGATGGAATTGCTGTAACTATGTCCCTGTCCATGATGAGTTTTCTAAGTGTTTCAAATGACCAGTCCTGACTCCTGTGGTTATGTAACTATTGAGAGGTGATTACTTTTTTCAGTGCTCCTATGGTCTAAGGTGCAGAGTCCCAGTGGTCTGATAGTTGTGCCAAAATAGAATGTATTGAAGAAACTGGCTTTATTGCACTGTTTGCGTATATTAGAGATGGTGTAACTGAGACCCTGCACACCCCTAAACTCCAAGACCATCTGCGAAAGTGAAAGCCTAGGAATAAAATCATAGCGAAAAGCATGTTCAATTCTCGGGAATATATCCAAAGGGATAATTGAAACACTCACAATAGCCAACCGGCTGCTCAACGATTCATGAATATTGTCCATTTAATTTTTTTTGTATTTAAATACAATCTTTAAAACATCGTTTTTAATCACTTAAGCTCCAGGGATTGTTGGGTCATAATATATACTTGTTTTTGCGCCATGATTTTGAGTAGCACATCCCAGAATACAAAATGTTCATTATTCAAAAACCCATCCCCCACTGAAATGACTAAGTATGTCGTGGTTGCGAGGATGTGCAAAATGTTTTTAATAGTTTTAAAGTTTACCTAAAAAGTTATTGTTCAGAAATGTTTGACAAGCTCATAAACAGAACATAATGGTTCAGGAAATTGCTGAGTATGTTTTAAAAATACAGACCCATAATCATGTAAAATGTATTAAAGATATTCAACAACAGGTGTAGCACTTTAGGATTAAAACCCAAATGTTAAATGGATGACATGCACTAAAATGTTGTTTTAGCCTTTTATTGGGCATAAATACGATATCACTTGATTTCAGTACATAGAAATGATTTTCAGCACATACTTGGTTATATTATTAATGTTCAGTTTTTCAAACATTTGTTTGCTTGGTGAAGTCAAGTCGTATACTACGAGTGCTAAGACTGAAGAGACTATGTAGTCCAAGGGTGTACTGTTCTCAGTTTTACTTATCCTGATTCATTTTATAAAATAGAAGTGCAACAGGTTTTTAGTTAGTTAGTTTTAAAGTTACTAAATATTGTTTGAATCACTTTTCAGGATATGTTTGCCAAGCTCATATAAGTTTACCAAACTGACAACTGGATCTAAAGAATCTAAACTCACAACAAATTAATGTTTTTAATATTTCATGTTTGTCAAGTTTGTAACAACATTAACCTAGTCAATGTGACCTATATAAGATATTTTTGACAGTCAAATGTTTTTTCTATGTGTGCGTGTGTGTGTGCGTGCGTGTGTGTGTGTGTTTTAAAAATACAGATCCATAAGTATGTAAAACGTATTCAAGAAATTCAAATGTGTCACTTTATGGTTAAAACCCAAATGTTAAATGGATGACATGAGCTAAAATGTTGTTCTGGTCTGATATTGGATACACATATATCATCTGATGTCAATAGCCAAAGAAATGACTCATATGGCAACTTCTACGTAGATTATATAAATAATGTACAGTTTTTCAACATTTTGATGGAAAAATAGTCTGAAAATTTAACTGCTAAGATAGAAGAGACTATGTAATCCAAGTACAAGGTCTTCTCAGCTTTCCTTATCTTGATTACATTTGTAAGATAGCGATGCATCATGACTTGAACTAGTTTCAAAGTTACTTTACAATGACAGAATACCTTTTTCATGACTATACCTTTTCAGTTAATGTTTACAAATCTTATAAACAGAACATATAGGTTAATCAAACTGGTAAATGGATCTAAAGTATCTAAGCTCACAACAAATTAACGCATTTAATATTTTAAGTCTGTTATGTTGGTAACAACATGAAGCTATTCAAACAATGTGCGTCATATAAGATACCAAGGACATTCAAATGTTGTTTTTTTTACGATGTCGTTTATTTTTGGAATGAAAGAACATTTAGACCTACATAAACCTATGGAGCTGAGATTTAAAAATACCAAGTAGGTATAGGTCACAACACTTGATGCGTTTCTCTAGCCACATGTATTGACTTCAAATTTCAATGATGCTGCTTGTGGAAAACTTTAGGAACTCTGTATTTCAGGAAAGAAACTGTCGGTTATCTTAATGGTGTAGCTTTACTTTGTGGTTAGCAGGTTGGAAAACTTTAGGAACTCTTAATTCAAGAAAAACTGTTGGTTAGATGTAGCTTTTTCATAAATGGCATCTTTTTTCATGAATCTAATAGTCAACCACTTGAGTAGTAAATGTTGGGTATATTCTGTCACTTTGGTGATCTATGACCCTGGTGGGCGGGGCTTCCAGTTTGATTTGACAGTTGGGCAAGACATCTGGTTTGGTAGGTGGGACTTCCGGTGTGACGTATGGACTTCCTGTATGACGTGTGTTAGGGAGGGACTTCCAGAATGACATGCATGTCTGGTGACTTTGTAATTTATGATTGAATTGTTCTGTGCATGTTTGATGTTTTACAACGATTGATAAACACCCCAGACAAGTGTTATAACAGGTGCAAGATGTTTGATGCTTAAGAAATGGGTCTTAGGGTTCCGGAATGTTAAAATCCCAGGCAATAAATAGGAGTTATATCAGTGGCAAGATGTTTGATGTTTAACAAATGGGCCTTAGGGTTCCGGAATGTTAAAATCCCAGGCAATAAATAGGCATTATATCAGCGGCAAGATATATGATGCTTAACAAAACGGCACCAGGGTTCAGCAATGCTAAATTCCCCAGCATTTTATGTTCCGATAAGTGCTACAACAGATGTCCTACAACCAGTGGGTGTTAACCTTTCATGTTTAGCATGGAGTTTTCCACAAGCACAGAATTTCATTTGTGAAGTCTTGCTTTTTTGTGTATGATATAAGGAAGGGGTCGGGACTGACAATTTTGGAGAGTTTCCGCCCATTTTTTGTTTTAACATGAGATGGGCCTTAAGATCAGATCTGCCCATTATAATGGTCCTTAAATAACCACTAGTACAAACTGTAGTATATGCAGGTTTATAAACATCCCGTGTTTCACACAAGGTTTGTAATCCACCAAAGCACTACGGTGAACACGCATCGCCCGAGCAATGCTATTATTCTGAAGAAACAAACAACACCAGACATTATGACTAGGTTGATTGTATCGTGGTTGGGTTTAAAACATTGTTAAAAATAAAAATGATGATTTTGGTACTTGTGTATGTATGAGCAATGATGATTTGTGAAATCAAAATGGGGCTTTTAAGTCAGCATTAACTTTTGAGTTGCATTATATGGCAAAACGTTCCAAGTTACCCGGAAGGATGATTTTAAATTTGCATGAACAACAGTAATTCGTTGACAGGTCAAGATATGTTATTTCAGGTAAACAAAACTTTTGTTAACGCGTCTTATTAAAACATACGAGCATTAACGCAAGATTGTTTTCTACACATTGGTAGAATTTTTTAAGAGGTAACTATGTTGACAAACTGTAGTATTTGTGAGTTTGTGAATACTTTTTTTAGCATATGTAAAATCAATTACCATTTCTTAATTTGCAGTAGGGATAGCTTAAACGTGTAAAACAAAGTTGGTTTTGTGTCTGTAGCACGAACAGTTCAACAGAAACAGCCTAATAGATAATTAATGCTAATTATGCAAATTAGCAGTTGTAAAATTGGTAATCGTTTCCAAATTTGAATTAGGGATAGCCTAAACCTGTGAAACAAAGTTGGTTTCATGTATGTAGCTCAAAAGGTTCAAGATACAGCCTAATTGTTAATTAATGGTAAATACACTAATTAGCATACGTAAAATCAATAAAGGTTTCATTATATGAACTGGAGATAGTCTAAACTTTTGAATGAGAGACTTTTTCTGTAGCTCGAATGGTTCAAAAGATACAGCCTAATAACAAATTAATGCTGAATACGCTAATCAGCATAGGTAAAGATACACCCTAATAGTTAATCAACACTAATTATGCTAATTAGCATCTGTAAAATTAATGTTTCATCATATAAACTGGGCATAGGCTAAACGTGTGAAACAAAGTTGGTTTCGTGTCTGTAGTTCGAACGGTTCTAGAGTAATTCTCAGTCATATCCTAACAATGTAAATTAGCAATTATAAAGTCAATTGTTTATAAACACGTAACAGAATCCTCAAACCTTTAAAGTTGTTATCAAAGCTTGATTGGCCCTAAAGCATGAACATTTTGAATTGAAACCTCTGTATTTCTTAGGCTCTCATTGAAACACATGTTAATTTATGCAAGCTTTCAATGTTAATTAATACAAAACTAAACATAATATCAAAAATCTGAATACAAGCAACTCAAGTTGGGCCAGACTGAACATCTTGGAGTTGGTTTGGACTTAATAGCTTAAACAATGTAGGAGAAGATGCGTCTAGAGTTTTTGACTAGGTTCTCATTGAAATACATGTTAATTTATGCAATATTTGAACGTTTATAAATACAAAAGTAACATAGTATAAAAAATCTGAATACAGGCAACTCAAGTTGGCCCAGACTGAACATTTTGGCATTGGTTTGGACCTGGTTTGGAAATGTAGGAGGTGATGCATCTAGAATTTTTTACTTTTTTACCATTCAAGTCTATGGATACTTTTTTCCCCCATTGAAATACATTGGTGGCTCATTTAAATATTGATATAGTATAAAAAGTATAATAGCAATCAAAAAGATCTGCTCAAGCAACCCGAGTTCGAGCATTTCAGACGTTTGTGAGTTGGTTTCGTGTTTATAGCTTTTACCGTTTAGGCTGTAGAGCTGGAGGAATAAGAAGTATGGGAGAAACCTATAGTTGTGCTTTGCCTTTGGCAACCACACCTAATAAGAAGTAGTATGGGAGAAACCTATAGTTGTGCTTTGCCTTTGGCAAGCACACATAATAATAAGTATGGGAGAAACCTATAGTTGTGCTTTGCCTTTGGCAAGCACACCTAATAAGTAGTATGGGAGAAACCTATAGTTGCCCTTTGCCTTTGGCAAGCACACCTAATAATAAGAAGTATGGGAGAAACCTATAGTTGTGCTTTGCCTTTGGCAAGAAGTATAGGAGAAACCTATAGTTGTGCTTTCTCTTTGGCAAAGTCTATAAGCTTGTTTTGAAACAAATTCATGGCCTTTATTTATCTCACAAACTAATTTGCCCGATTAATTACCAATAATTCACTTTAATTTCTTTTAAAACATAATAGTTATTAACCAAATAGCTTCTTTACCGATCCAGGTGGTTGACTATTAGATTCATGAAAAAAGACGCCATTTATGAAAAAGCTATACCTCTAACCAACAGTTTTTCTTGAATTCAAAGTTCCTAAAGTTTTCCAACCTTCTAACCACAAAGTAAAGCTACACCATTAAGATAACCGACAGTTTCTTTCCTGAAATACAGAGTTCCTAAAGTTTTCCACAAGCAGCATCATTGAAATTTGAAGTCAATACATGTGGCCAAAGAAACGCATCAAGTGTTGTGACCTAAACCTACTTGGTGTTTTTAAATCTCAGCTCTATGGTTTATGTAGGTCTAAATGTTCTTTCATTCAAAAAATAAACAACATCGTAAAAAAAACACAACATTTGAATGTCCTTGGTATCTTATATGATGCACATTGTTTGAATAGCTTCATGTTGTTACCAACATAACAGACTTAAAATATTAAATGCGTTCATTTGTTGTGAGCTTAGATTCTTTAGATCCATTTATCAGTTTGATTAACCTATATGTTCTGTTTATAAGATTTGTAAACATTAACTGAAAAGGTATAGTAATGAAAAACGTATTCTGTCATTATAAAATAACTTTGAAACCAACTCAAGTCATGATGCATCACTATCTTACAAATGTAATCAAGATAAGGAAAGCTGAGAAGACCTTGCACTTGGAATACATAGTCTCTTCTATCTTAGCAGTTAAATTTTCAGACTTTATTTTTCCATCAAAATGTCTGAAAAAATGTACATTATTAATATAATCTACATACAAGTTGCCATATGAGACATTGCTTTGGCTGTTGATATCAGAAGATATATATTTATATCCAATATCAGACTAGAACAACATTTTAGCTCATGTCATCAATTTAACATTTGTGTTTTAACCATAAAGTGACACATTTGAATTTCTCAAAATTTTACAGGCTTATGGATCTGTATTTTTAAAACACGTACACGCGCACACACAGATTTCATGAACCTATATGTTCTGTTTATGAGTTTGGCAAACATTAGCTGAAAAGGTAAAGTACTGAAAAAGTGATTCAATCAATATAGAGTAACTTTAAAACTTACTAAAAACATAGTGCATGCCAATCTTAGATCAGCGTACAAGTTGTTGCATGCTTTTCTTGAATTCAGAGCTCCTATGTTTTCCAACCTACTAGACTCAAACTACTATTTTACTGTTAAGGTAAGCTGCAGTTTTCACTGAAATTCAGAGTTCCTAAGGTTTTCTGCTAAAAACATCACCAGTGAGTATGAATACAATAGATGTGGCCAGAGAAACTGGGGCAGGGTTAAAATTGGGGCAGGGTTAACCCCTTTAGTTTCTTTTTTATATCACAAAGACCCTAGGTCTATATAGGTCTAAATGTTCTTTTATTTCAAAAATAATGATACCTTAGAAAAAACGTCTGTCAAAAACATCTTATATAGGACATTGTTTGACTAGGTTAAAGTTGTTACAAACTTGACAAACATGAAATATTAAAAACATTAATTTGTTGTGAGTTTAGATTATTTAGATCCAGTTGTCAGTTTGGAAAATTTATGAGCTTGGCAAACATAAGCTGAAAAGGTGAAGTCCTGAAAAGTGATTCAATCAATATTTAGTAACTTTAAAACTAACTAACTAAAAACCTGTTGCACTTCTATTTTATAAAATTAATCAGGATAAGTGAAACTGAGAACAGTACACTCTTGGACTACATAGTCTCCTCTGTCTTAGCACTCATAGTATACGACTTGACTTCACCAAGCAAACAAATGTTTGAAAAACTGAACATTAATAATATAACAAAGTATGTACTAAAAATAATTTCTATGTACTGAAATCAAGTGATATCGTATTTATGCCCAATAAAAGGCTGAAACAACATTTTAGTGCATGCCATCCATTTAACATTTGGGTTTTAATCCTGAAGTACTACACCTGTTGTTGAATTCCTTTAATACAGTTTACATGATTATGGGTCTGTATTTTTAAAACATAGTCAGCAATTTCCTGAACCATTATGTTCTGTTTATGATTTTGTCAAACAGTACCTAAAAAGGTATTGTTCAGTAAACTTGAAAACTATTTAAAAACATTTTGCACTTCTATCTTACAAACAAATTAAGGGAAGCTGAGAACATCAAACACTTATTTCAGGATGTGCTACTCATCCTCGCAACTACGACATACTTAGTCGTTTTAGTGGGGGATGGGTTTTTGAATAATTAACATTTTGTATTCTGGGATGGTGCTGCTCATACTCAGAATCATGCTGCAAAAACAAGTATTTACTATGACCCAACAATCCCTGGAACTTAAGTGATTAAAAACGGTGTTGTAAAGATCATATTTAAAAAATAAAAAAGGACAATATTCATGAATCGCTGAGCAGCCAGTTGGCTATTGTGAGTGTGTCAACTATCCCTTTGGATATATTCCCGAGAATTGAACATGCTTTATGCTATAATTTTATTTTTAGGCTTCCACTTTCGCAGGTGGTCTTGGAGTTAAGGGCTGGTTAAAACATCCTTTTATTTCATTATTGGAATCCTAAACACTAATCTGTTTTTTTTCCTGTCCTAGGTATGATTTATTTGCATGGGTAATTGCCAAAATCTGTAGCCCTTATGTGAATACATAAGTAACACCAAACCTGAAGCAGCATTTCCGTGGGAATGTGTCGCCTGTGTGTCATTTGGCAAGCTGCATTGGAAACATATATAGGTTAACATTAAATGTCAGAGGCAATCACAAGCATATTCTCTGGTTTTACTTAAACATGTCTTGTTCTAAACATGAAGGATCGGCCCTTTTCTAAAGTATATTTTTTAAAAGCGCAGGACTTTGTCTGGCTTTTTTTAAATTGACAACCATCTGATTAATGCAAAAGAGTATTAACCTATTTAAAACGATATTATTTGATACAAGCATAGTCTTATTCATAGGCAATGAAACAGCATTTATTTAAGATGATGAAATATTTTTGTCTAATGAGAATTAAATGTATTTACGTTCATAAATGTAGATATTGACATATTTTCTGTCAATGTTCCATGATTCTGCTGACACGTTTCTGCTGACAGGGCTACCTGTTCTCTTTCTGGCCTTTTCTCGCTGACAACCCTAACTGCAATGCATGCTGGGTAATCAACCAAATTAGAAACCATGAGGCAAATATTCAGGGACAATGCTATGCTCAATAAGCCTACTTGTTTGGTACAGAAATTGTTGGAAACATTTTTGGAGGTTGGCTACCCCCATGGTTGTGCACAGCGGTTTAACTGAACTAATAGGTAGCAGGGGTTAATGCATAATTGGTGCTTGGCTGTCCCCTTGAATGTGATGGACTGTTTGCTTTGCTTGATGTTTTGATTTGTCATTGCATCTTGACATGCTTAACACTTATAAATGCTTGGAAACTTGTTGTCTGCAGCATCTATTTCCAAAAATTATTTAGATACATGTTAAACAAAAAACTTGTTTTCACACCTGGTGAAGTTGTGCTATACATGCCTAATACACAAACTCTGATGATTTTCGTTTAGAATAATTAACGCTTTGCATTCTGGGATGTACTACTCATACTCACAACCATGACCCAAAATGGCAATCCTAGTCGTTTCAGTGGGGGATGGGCTTTTTGAATTATTAATGCTTTGCATTCTGGGTGTTTTACCTGTACTCGCAACCATGTGCTTCTTTGATGCATCAAATATTTCTGAAAGTCAGGGCCACCACTGATATATCGCTCAGCACCAAAGCCACTATTGTTCTTAGGCAGTCACTTGAAACAAATATCTTAAAAATTTGGTGAAAATTAATAGGCTAAAGTCCAACCCAAACTTTGGTCAAGAGAGAAAATCTACCTCTTATTTTTAGCTTAAATCCTAGTTTCCACACACTTCCAGGGCAACCTCATAAACCCTTCCAACCTCCCTGAGATTGGCATCCTTGAAAACAGCTTCACTTTAGAGGCAAAGTCTTACACTCAAGCCTACACATCACCCCTCCCTACCTTGAGAACCCCAACAACCAGAGCCATTATTATTGTTCTTAGGCAGTCACTTGAAGCAAAGAGCTTTATAAAACCAAATAGGAATCAAAAAGCTAAAGTGCAGCTTTGGCCAAGAGGAAACACACACACCTCTTATTTATGACACACATATGGAGCCAAATTGAGCTCAAATGTATTGCCTGTAAGAATAGAAAAACGTAACTGAAATATTTCATAGTATGAAAAAACTAAATTCAATCGTATGCAAAAAATAGATTCAAGCGTGAAAAAAGTATATGCTAAAATCATTAAATGGATTTTCGCGTCTGATCTTAAAATGTCTTCGTTTAAACATGTTTTTTCCACGTTCGCTTCTTCTTACGATTACAATTTCTTCCCAACTTCGTTCGAATTATGTTTTCTCAAAACCAAGTTTTGAGCCTCTATTGGCGTGGAGGCGGGGCTTTATCTGGGCATTGAATTCTCGCACCCGATTAGCCATGAATCACACCATTATAAGGTGAAAATCATAGCCTTTCCATGCACTGCTTTCCCAATGCAATCTGTGGAGAGAAGTTTAAGAATTGTATAAAGTAGGCTAAATGTGTACATTTAAACAGAATAATAAACTGTTATTCACAGGTTGCATGGACGTCACTGTTGCCATGGTCACAAACACAGATATTGATGAAAGTTTAACATGTTCTGGAGGTACTATGTACCCAAACATAATCTGCCCCCAGATTAAGTGTGACCAGTGTGACAGGAGCATTTAAAACACGGCAAACTCATGGCTCGTCAGGCATATCAGTGCACAGTCTAATGTGTGTGCTATGGTTTATTTAACTAATTAATAACTATCGATGTTCATTTAATATACAGTTGTTCTTAATGTAAAAAATGGGCCGTTAGTGGGGTGGCAAAAAATAACTAAATTCAAATGCGGTAAAACTTTATACTTAACTCATTAACTGGATTTTTTTTGCTGTGATGTTTCCAAACCATTAGGCTTAGAACAAATGGTAATTAGCCCGTCTAGCTTCAGTCATTTCAACTCATTAAACTTTCATCAATATCTGTCTGTGACCATGGCAACAGTGACATCGATGCAACCTGGGAATAACAGTTTATTATTCTGTTTAAATGTACACATTTAGCCTAGTTTATACAATTCTTAAAATTCTCTTCACAGGTTGCATTGGGAAAGCAGTGCATGAAAAGGCTACGATTTTCACCTTATAATGGTGTGATTCATGGCTAATCGGGTGTGAGAATTCAATGCCCAGATAAAGCCCCGCCTCCACGCCAATAGAGGCTTAATACTTGGTTTTGAGAAAACATGATTCTAACGAAGGTGGGAAGAAATTGTAATCGTAAGAACCAGCGAACGTGGAAAAAAAGTGTTTGAACGAAGACATTTTAAGATCGGACACGAAAATCCATGTAAAGATTTTAGCATGCACTTTTTCCACGCTTGAATCTATTTTTTTCATACGATTGAATTTAGTTTTTTCATAATATGAAATATTTCAGTTAAGTTTTTCTTTTCTTACAGTCAATACATTTTAGCTCAATTTGGCTACACACACACACACACACACACACACACACACACACACACACACACACACACACACACTTGCCAAACACACTCCCTGCCCCAAGAGCCCTAAAACCAGACACCTCCCCTCCCTAACCCTAGACCCGCAAAACCAGACACCCTCCTCTGAGAAGGCATCATCCCTCCCTAAGAAACACAGACCCATCACCTGAACCCCGCTTGAGAAGCCCAGCTTGACCAGCCCCCTACCTTTCCCAGGTTCATCTCCCTCCCGTGAGAAACACATTTAAAAAACATACACAACATTGAAAACATATACATAAAACACTTTTATTACCCAAACATCCTGGGTCAAACCTCATAAAAACCACCCCTCCCTAAAAGACGTCTGGGAAGTCCGGAAATTACCCCTTTTAACCTTTTGACATGAGCGCTAAATTATTAATCCCATAATCACCTTTTACTTCCGGTCACACCACTCTAAGGTCAATCCCTAAAGCAATAAATCAGACAATGTATACACAAAAGTGTGATAAAGTGTATACTATCCCTCTCTGATGGTATTGAGGTGCATATGGCAGGGGTGACTTGCACATCTGTGAAGGCACCATTAATGCTGAACAATATATGCAGGTTTTGGAGCAACATATGCTGCCATCCAGATTACATCTTTTTCAGGGAAGGCCTTGCAAATTTCAGCAAGACAATGACAAACCACATTCACTGTTGTGCACTACTACAACAGCGTGGCTCCGTAGTAAGAGTCCGGGTGCTAAACTGGCCTGCGTGCAGTCCAGATCTGTCATCAATTGAAAACATTTGGTGCATTATGAAACGAAAAATATGATAAAAGAGATCCCAAACTTCTAAGCAGCTGCAATCCTGTGTCAAGCAATAATGGAAAAACATTTCACTTTCAAAACTACAGAAATTGGTCTCCTCAGTTCCCAAACGCTTACACAGTATTATTAAAAGAAGAGGTGATGCAAAACAGTGGTAAACATGCCCTGTCCCAACTTTTTTGAAACATGTTGCTGGCATCAAATTCAAAATTATGTCTTACATAACTACCATAATTAGATAGGAGGATTTTGGAAAAGGAGCTTTTAAGTGTTTCTGTTTTGTTGAACCAAAAGCATACATGGGCATTAGCAGAATTGTTTCCCTTTCTTGTTCCAACGTTGCAATGCTATTATTGGTGGAAATGAAATGTCATGCCCAGGTCATTCCAGAATCACTTCTGATTTTTCTTTAAACTGGCAGCAACGGATTGACTGGCTTCATTAAGGTTTTCCCCCGGCACTTTAAATATCACGTACAGTAGTGTAGACTCAAACAAGACGGAATGCAATTTTTCCACTGGCCAACACAGTGTTTGAATACTACAAACATCAAAACACATCTGAAAGCGCGTCATCCCAAATTCCCAATATATACATACAGGTAAAATCAGTGGTGTGGTAACTGGAGAAGTGGGTATACCCTAACTTGTCAACTACAGTATCTAAATGTTTTTTAAATCTTCTGTTACCCTTGTTCTTACATTTCCAACTGATATTTCCATCCATGTCAATTAAACTACTCGAACGATAACACATGTGCAGTACGCATTTTATACTGGCTAATTAGGCTACATTTCACTTATGCACCCAGCTGGTTAGTAAACTTTGATAAAAACAAGTTTCAGATAACAGCGATAGCTGGATTTGACTGAGGTACTAATATCTTAAAATCCATCTTATACATCAGACACTGTATTACTGTGTACTAATGTAGGTGCAAAAACACAAGATTTTTAACAACATGTATATACATATCTCCTGCATTGTTAGTGCGCTTGTAATATCCACCATCTATGTAATCTGCCATTTTGTAGCAATTAAAAAGACTGCAATGAATCCGGGATGGAAAAAGCATTTGAAATCCCAGCCATGACGGCCAGCCATTTAGACAGTGTCCAGTTTTATTTTCCTGAATACATGCTTTCTCATAAGGTATGTGGTAAGGCCGTAGCCATGGAGTCAACATTGGGGGGAACAAGATCTGCCAGGGGGTCTACGGGTCCCCCCGAAAAAGGACTCTTAACCATCAATATTTGCGCAATCTGATAGCGCCATTGATGTTGTTTCTAAGACACCATAAATAATGTTGCTCCAGGACCATCATTGCAACTGACCTGTAGTTAGTTGGTTATCCCAGTCCAAAAACAGAATATTCCCGTCCCCCACCCTTTGACCTAACCCTAACCTTAGAGACACCTGTGCCTAAACCTAACCTCAGTAGCACCTGTGCCTAAGCCTAACCTCAGTTGTGCCAACATTAATTATGATGTAGTAGGAACAATACCAACACAGCGATGTCAGATTAGTCATCAACATTTGCTCTTTTTCTCGCTCACCTCCATGTCACCTGCTCTCCCTGCCCTGTCGGCATCCTCATGCGCTCTCTCTCTCTCTTTACTCTGAAGGCACCAGAGTGAACATGAAATAAATATTATCAGTAAACAAGTGGTGTTTCTTGCCATGAAGTTCAGGAAAGGATTACTAACCATTTCTGATCTGAATGGCAATTATTATTATAATAAGAAACAAAAACTAATCTCTTGTACTACTGAATGGTTCTGTCATCTGACTGGCAGTCATTTTCTCACTGCTCTCAACTTTTCTGAGGTTGCCCAAAAAAGGGACGAATGTCACTGCCACCCTTCCTCTTGCTCATAATGACAATCACTGTGAATGAAAGCTGACTGTAATCAAACTGCCTGCACTTTAATCAAACAAACATTAATAATGCCATTTATCATAAGCAAGTACAGCTATACAGTATACTATACGAGTTTGCAATAAATGAAAGCTACTACTGTCTAAAATAAATTACACATGCTGCGCAACATAAATGACTGACACTTTTCTCAGTCTTCACGTGGGCTTTCTGACAAATATAACGTTAGAAAGACATTAACGAGCTGAATACACCCGTGAGCACCATTGTTGGTCGCTGGGTGAATGTGGGGCTAATTAACTTTCCAGGTAACTTAGCTATGATAGCTAACATTCGTGGTGGTTGATTGATTAACAATCGCAAATCGGCCCGTTGTCACCAAAAACATTTGTTTCCACATACAATTACTGACACTTTTTAGCAAAATATTATCTCCACAATTAGGCTGCAGTTCCAGCGCAAAATGACGTATTGATATTGTCGTTTAAACTATCACAATCGACAGTGATATAGCCTACGTAACACCTATTACATTTTAGTTTTCAACTTTTAATACAATTGAAAATAATAAAATAGAGAGACAGTATAGTGTTTGACATTTATTGATTTTACCTAGGCTACTCACAGTACTCGAGCAACGGCTTCTGCTGGGGGACGGCAATACCACTTGGACAAACCACACGCAGAACTGCAGTACACCATAATACTCATTGAAGTAATAATGGCAATTTGTTGAGTTTAGTTATGATTATGATTACATTTGGTAATTATTATTATGGACGGCGGTGCGTGGTTGCCTGTCGTAGCATAGCACATTTTTATTTTATTAACATTTTTATATCAATATATTGGGGGGGACATTGTGAGCATATTTGAATATTGGGGGGATGCCCCCCCATTGTATATTATAATTATGGCCTTGGAATGTGGTGTTACTCAGTTTATAAATCACATTGAGATTTTGTGATATTTGTGTGTGTTTTAGTGTTGAGTATGAATTATTGGTTTACCCCCAATTAGAAAATAACTACCTCAACATCTGTTTGGCAAGTGTGTGTGTGTGTGTGTGTGTGTGTGTGTGTGTGTGTGTGTGTTTGGGGGGTTGGGGAGTGCATAGGTAGCACATACAGAAATACCTCAGTGCAGTACTGATGTGAGTGAACAGGGGGTGCTACAGGACTGTAGAACATCCAACCAATCAGCATCAAGATCTAGATGAGCCCAGCTTCCCACTGGCAGATGCCTTTTTTTCCTCTCTGTCATCTCCCGACGGTCGTCGCTTCTCCATCTGTCCACCTCTCTATCTGTCTTTCCCTTCCCCCTTCTCCATCGCTGTTCCTGGAATGTCAGTTAGCTGCAGCAGGGGTTGTTTGCTGGAGTATTGGTAAAGACCCAGAGACAGAGGCACATAAGGGCAAGCCAAGCCAGGGGAGGATGCACTGTCGCTGGGCACGGGGCTAGAGGACGGCAGGGAGGACAGCGTTCTATGTGGATGTATAACTGTGGAGAACGGCGGATCTCTTTTACCAGCCCTGCCAGCTGGACCAGCTGCAGATGAGGTGCCTGCACTGTCCATGTTATCTATGTCTTTGTGTATGTGTGTGTTCATTCTTGTGTGTGTGATCTGCACTGATTCAGCACTCATTGTTGTTGGTAGGGATTTTCACAATGCGACAGTCTGTTTTTTTTAATAAGGCTTTTCTCCATCAGCCGGCATTTTCTTGATATTTCTATATCTCCTCCACACTAGTCAATCGAACTATGTCTGCTGTTGTGGTGGAATTGCCTCAGCTTTGCTAAAATGGTGTAATTGATTTTTACATAAAATGTTATTGCTCTTTGTTTTCAGTTTACGTCAGTGCAGTTGTCACTGTCAGTGTTAGAGGGTGTGTGTGCTTCGTATCAGTGTAGTTGACACTGTCTAGTGTGTTTTCATTTCCATGTGTGTGCCTTTGCATGTGTGTGGGTATGTCCAGGTTATGCAGGTGTGAGTTTGTTACCCTAGTGTGTTTGTGCTACTATAAATGCAGTCCCTCTTGAAGGACAGTAACATCACTGACATCTTGTATGTGTGAGTGGCTGGACATGTTTATCCTTTACACCAGAGTGCCTTTACCAGTGGATACAAAGTACTCAGTGTAACCTTAGCTTGTGTATTATTCGAAAGATTAAATCAATTTCTTATTCCATACTGACTGAGTGTCCTTGCTCTTTGTGAGGATAGCCATAACTAGACTTGCTAAATTACAATTTGTTGTTATTATTGTTAAAAAATTTACCTCCTTTTTCCCTCCCTTCCCCTATTACATCCTAACCAAATGTATCTACAGCCCTGTCTCATCGAAAAACTTCCAATGGATTTGGGAAGTAGAAGATTGCAGCAAGCTCCCCTCAAACCATTCTGCTTTTTTACACACAGGTCTTTCAACCAGGACGTTATGGGGGTCAATATCTGGTCACTCACTTGTTGTCCTCCGTTAGCTTCGAGGGCCTCCGGGCCAAATGGAGTGCAATGAGATCATATGGAGTGCGATCACAAAATCTCTGTTAACGGTGCCTCCTCTTAGGGCAATGCTGGCCAGTTTGCATTGCTCATGGTGCTTTCCAGCCACTTGTCAGATAGCGGCACAGTCAAGGTTAAAACCAAGGCTGTGATGGTCAACTTGGTGCTCTGAAAATGCATCTTATACGGTTGTGCCAACTGGGTGCCAACCCTGGGTTGGTATATTCTGGTGGCTTTCCCGGAATTTCTACACTAAAAGTTTTCTAGAAATCCTGTTGAGATACAGTATTTTAGTGTGTGTTTACACGCACCCCTTGTCTGTGTGCATTGCCTTTGTATCTGCTTGCATCTGTCTGTTTTATCCGTTATCTGTTTGTGGTGTGTTTGTATTTAGGGGGCGTGGTGGATAAGGATCTCCGGCATTACCTTAACCTGCGCTTTTCCAAGGGCTCCGTGGACCACGACCACCAGCAGATCATCAGAGATAACCTCTACCTCCGCACTGTGCCCTGTGAGTCAACACACAAAACATGTTCATTGTGACCTAGGGTGGTCCACTGCTCTGAGCCTCTGCCTCTGGTGCACATTTACTGCTGCAGCATGGGTTTGAATCCAGTCCACTCTTCTTTCAACAAAAACTCTTTGCCCTCTTCCTTGCCTAATGAAGCACATCATTGCTTGTAAGGGAGAATATTAAAGACACCCTAATCCCAAGCAATTTACCTAGCAATCAGGGTTTAGCATCTTGCTCAAGGGCCCAGTTACCGATTTTTCACCTTATCGGATTCGGACTACCGACCTTTTGGTTACTGGTTTAAAGTCTAACCGTTAGGCCATATTCTGCCCCATTTAGGGATGCAGTTCAATAATACTTCTCCCCATGCGCTCTTTCTCTTGCTTCCCTTAACAATATACAACTGGACAGGTGGAGGTCAGATCCCTTTAGGCTTGTTAGAGTGTTTAAAGTGAGTTGAACTGAGGCTATTGAGATGAATCCTACCCATGTTTGATTGGGGGGTTTTGTATGCAGCAAATACTGCAATGTAAGGTATCAAATATGCAATAACTGGTATACTGTCAATGTGTATCCTTGGTGGTCAATGCTACATGCTGAATGTAACCATGTTTATTATGTAGAACACTTTTTGGTTTCTACATAGGGATTGTGGTGCCTCTTCATTTGCGATGTTTTGTGGTTTATGAGGCTGTCATTTTTAAAATAAATGTCCCAAAGATTTGTTTCTGGGCAACAAGGAGACAGTGGATTTCTCTAGAAATGTTCTGAGTCCTGTTTGAATACCATCCACTGTTAGATTAGATTAGATTCAACTTTATTGTCATTGAACTAGTACAAGTACATGCATTTAGCATCTAACCAAAAGTACATTTTCTGCTCTTTTCTATTTGCCCAAGTATTTAGAGGTATTTAGAGTATATATATATATAATACAAGTGGAATGTATAGATGTGCAATGAAGGCAAATGCAGTACAAATGGTAATACTAAATGTGCAATTAAGGCAAATAGAGGAGGGCAGAAAATGTACAAGTATTAAGTATAGTGTATGTTACACGTGAGATAATAGTTGTGCAGGTACAAATGTCAATTCTAGATGTGCAGTCGAGGCAAATTGAAGGAGTAAGATAGCATGTGCAACCGGGATGCAGAGATAGCAGCATTGAGGTCCTCGAGGTAGACATGCGTATGTAACAACTGTAAAAATGCAAGCACAATGGCAATTCTCAATGTGCAAAGAGGCTTAATATTCAAGGTTGCTTTGGGTTAAAGCAGTGGTCTGTCTGTGCTCTGTCTCTGGGTCTCTGTCTCCTCACTCTGTCTCCTCTTCCTTTCACTCTGTTGTTCTTTTCGTCCTCATCTTGATCTGGCCTTCCCTCTTTCTTTCCATCTTCCTTCCTATCTACCCCGAAGACATTGCCCTGCTGCACCAATACTGCGCATGCTCAGTAGCTCCTCTCTTTTTTCACTCTCTTTTTCTTGCTCTTTCATTCATCCGGTTGCTGAGCTCTCAGCCTGCGGTTTCCACGGCAACCAGCCTCTTGTCTCCAGGCCTGCTTTGCTGTGATGCCCTTCCTCTTGCTCACAGAACATGCACCATATTATAAGACACATGCAAGTCATGCACACACATACACATATCTAAGTATGCATTAAACATAGAGAGCTTTTTGACAGAGTCTGCCATAATTGACAGGCAGGTGATTAGTGTTTTACATGTGTGCATGTGCACATGCATACAATATATGAGCTGTTTAGATCATGGGCATGTTGGTTTGGAAATGTACACACACACAATGTGTTTTTGATGCAATGTTCCTATCTCTGTTGCTGCTATGTATGCAGTTATAGGTCGGTATGTAGAGATGATGACGTAGAATAAATTATTTTGCAGCTGCACAGCACTAAGCCACTCTGTCTCATGTCTTCCTTTCGCTCTCATCTCTCAACAGCTTTGTTCCTGCTCTTGTTATCTCTAGTCCCACTTTCTTATCAATCCTTCTCTGTCACTCTTTTCTCTCTCCATCATTCTTCTCCTGTCCTGTCATTTTCTCCATGCCGTCTCTCTCTGCTCTCTAGTCTTAGTCATGGCTGACAACCAAGTTTCGCTCTCCTCTATATCTTACTATCTTTCTCTCTTCATACTTGTATCTCTCTGTCTATGTCCCCTAAGCTTCTTTGTCTGTACTGTAATGCTGTAATACCAGCGGAGACATACTGACAGAGGGGTATGTCCCAAATGACAGATTATTCCCTATAGTGTGCAGTCCTTTTAACAACAGCCCTATAGTGCACTATATAATGAATTGATTCCCATTTGGAACGCAGTCCTAGGATGACAGGACAAATGATGGTTACTGGCTCTAGTTCAGGTCTGCAGGTTCTGTTGAAGTGGAGACCTAGCCAAAATGGGAATAGGGCTCTAGGGATATTTAGAGAACACATTCCTAGTTATATGATTTCACTGCAGCAGTGTTGAATAAACATACTAATGTCATTTTGTTTAAGTATCAGTACTTTTTTCCAAAAACAATACTTTTTACACTGTACATTTTCCCTGACATGTGCAAGAGTTACGCTTAAAAGGACAGGAATGAAGGTTCAATTTAAAATACTCCTCAAGAGAACAATTTGACACCTAAGTACTTTATTGGCAATTCCAATTGTTACAAATATTATTTGCATGCAAAATGTTGTATGTCTAAATTTTGATTTAAAGCAAATGTTATTTATTACATCTGCTGAATACTTTAGAATTACCTATTTATTACATTTTATTTAATCACGTTTTCATACATTTTCACTTACAGTGGATGTAAAACGTCTGCACACCCCTGTTAAAATGCCAGGTTTTTGTGATGTAAAAGAATGACACCAAGATAAATCATGTCAGAAATTTTTCCACTTTTAATGTGACCTATAATGTGAACAATTCAATTGAAAAACAAACTGAAATCTTCGAGGGGGAAAAATGAAAAATAAAAACCTTACAATAGCCTGGTTGCATAAGTTGTGCACACCCTCTCAACTGGGAATGTGGCTGTGTTCAGAATTAACCAATCACATTCAAACTCATGTTAAATAGAAGTCATTACACACCTGCCATAATTTAAAGTGACTCTGATTAATCACAAATAAAGTTCAGCTGTTCTAGTAGGACTTTCCTGACATTTTCTTAGTTGCATCTCAGAGCAAAAGCCATGGAGAGCTTCCAAAGCATCAGAGGGATCTCATTGTTGAAAGATATCAGTCAGGAGAAGGGTACAAAAGAATTTCCAAAGCATTAGATATAACATGGAACACAGTGAAGACAGTCAAAAAGGTATGTTTGGCACAAAAACAACACTGCACATCACCCAAAGAACACCATACCCACAGTGAGGCATGGTGGTGGCAGCATCATGCTTTGGGGCTGTTTTTCTTCAGCTGGAACCGGGGCCTTAGTCAGAGTGGAGGGAATTATGAACAGTTCCAAATACCAGGCAATTTTGGCACAAAACCTTCAGGCGTCCGTTAGAAAGCTGAAGATGAAGAGGACGTTCACCTTTCAGCACAATAACGACCCAAAGCACACATCCAAATCCACAAAAGCATGGCTTCTGCAGAAGCAAATTAACGTTTTGGAATGGCCCAGCCAGAGCCCAGACCTGAATCCAATTGAACATCTGTGGGGTGATCTGAAGAGGGCTGTGTACAGGAGATGTCCTCGCAATCTGACAGATTTGGAACACTTTTGCAAAGCAGAGTGGGCAAATATTGCCACGTCAAGATGTGCCATGCTAATAGACTCCTACCCAAAAAGACTGAGTGCTGGAATAAAATCAAAAGGTGCTTCAACAAAGTACTCTTTAAGGGTGTGCACGCTTATGCAACCAGGTTTTTGTGAGTTTTTTATTTTTAATTTTTCCCCCTCAAAGATTTCAGTTTGTTTTTCAATTGAATTGTTGACGTTATAGGTCACATTAAAGGTGGAAAAAGTTCTGACATGATTTATCTTTGTCTCATTCTTTTACATCACAAGAACCTGGCATTTTAACCGGGGTGTGTAGACTTTTTATATCCACTGTATATAGAATAGTCTAAAAAATAATGAATTACAGAAGTTGTTTGTTTTAAAAGTGTTAATGAATTTGAAAAAATACAAAATTTTTTGTACTGAAGGTCTTATCATACGAAAAAAAAACAACTAAAAAAAGAATACATAGAATGCTTATTTGTAAGAACACAGGCTATAGAATTTTCATTCATTTATTAGGCTCTACAAATGTACCAAATGAAAATTACACAACACTTCAATTTTTCAAAATAAATCCATTAGAATTTAGTTCATTTTGATCTCACTTTGTTGATGTACAAGGTAAAATAAGAGACATTATCGACCAGTTTGCAACGATCAACGGATTTGCGTATGAATAGCAGTACATGAACCTAAAGCATGGTTGCTTGATAAACACCAAAAATTTCAAAGAATGAATAACACATAGGCTTCAGCCTATTCGTAGAAATAGAATTGATAGATCTACGGATATGTAGTGTAGAAGTGTATGAATGTATGCTTGTTATGTTTAGTTTATAACAGAACATCTGTTCATCTGTACACAGGAAATCACGTTCAGTCAAAGTGCGACAGTAATTAGCCAATGGGCTTACAGTACTGTGTTGTGTATTCTGTCCTGCGACGGCTATAAAGTAGGGGATGACCGTAAGTTTCTTTGAGATGAGTTTGTTTGTAAGAACAATTATGATTGGGTCTGTAACATGAACAATAGACTATCAAATGCTGCAATAAATAACTGAATTACTCTCTCCCTTGAGGACTGGGTACGCGATCAATATTTCACCACTATACAAACGGCTGATTTCTAAACAGTAGCCTCTCCAAGTAAAACATTGCAGTGTATTATTCAAGTAATTTTATTTGTAAATTTGATTAGCAGAGTAAAAGGATGATCAAAGGATGATTTAATGTAGCCTACACTGTCATGGTGCCTCCTATAATCACGACTACCTCCGGGGAAGCTCGACTACATTGCTCCCTATTGCCGGCCTATTAGCCACCACTGTCTATTCTTCCCGCTGCTAGCACCGCATTCATGGAACACCCCGGACTCTCCACTATTACGCACACCTGTTCCTCATCACATCACCCCTGACTTCCCATCATTACGCACACAGGATCCTCACCACTACAGCCTATATCTGCCCTTGTGTAGTAAACCTTTGTTTCACCGTTCATCCTGGGCCTGGACTCCTTTGCTTACCATACCGTGACATACATGAATAACGAAATTTAAATATATAAATTCGATGACCAGAGTAAAAGGATGATCAAAGGATAACGTACAGTAGTGTCTCGCAGTAGCATTTGCGGCCGCTGTGGTTCATTCTTTTTTTGTGAGGAAGCTCAGGCATTTGATGTGGCATTATCAGAATGAGCTCACACACCCCCAAAACATCAGTGAGCCACCACCATGCTTCACAGTGGGGATGGTATTCTGTTCACTATAGGCCTTGTTGACCCCTCTCCAAATATAGCGCTTATGGTTGTGACCATAAAGCTCTCTTTTGGTCTCGTCACTCCAAATTACAGTGTGCCAGAAGCTGTGAGGCGTGTCAAAGTGTTGTCGGGCATTGTAACCGGGCTTTTTTGTGGCATTGGCGCAGTAAAGGCTGCTTTCTGGCAACTCGACCATGCAGCTCATTTGTGCAAGTATTGTGCTCCTTGAAACAACCACACCGTCTTTTTCCAGAGCAGCCTGTATTTCTCGTGAGGTTACCTGTGGGTTTTTCTTTGTATCCCGAACAATTCTTCTGGCACTTTTGGCTGAAATCTTTCTTGGTCTACCTGACCTTAGCTTGGTATCAAGAGATCCCTGAATTTTCCACTTCCTAATAAGTGATTGAACAGTACTGACTGGCATTTGCAAGGCTTTGGATATTTTTTCTTATCCTTTTCCATCTTTATAAAGTTCCATTACCTTGTTACGCAAGTCTTTTGACCGTTCTTTTCTGCTCCCCATGGCTCAGTATCTAGCCTGCTCAGTGCATCCACGTGAGAGCTAACAAACTCATTGACTATTTATACACAGACACTAATTGCAATTTAAAAAGCCACAGGTGTGGGAAATTCACCTTAAATTGCCATTTTCACCTGTGTGTGTCACCTTGTGTGTCTGTAACAAGGCCAAACATTCATGGGTATATGAACTTTTGCTCAGGGCTATTTGGGTGATTTCTGTTATCATTATGATTTAAAAAGGAGCCAAACAACTATGTGATAATAAATGGCTTCATATGATCACTATCCTTAAATAAAAGACATTTGTTTTGTATGATCAGTCATATTTTTAAAATCAATGCCATAATTTCACAATTTCTGCCTGGGTATGCCAACTGGGTATGCCAACTTATGAGCACAACTGTATATATATAATGTAACATGGAGGGAAAAAATTATAATCTTATGGGGAAGAAATTATAATGTTACAAATGTTACAAATGTGTATTTTTTTGCTTTCAGTTGTGATTATTTCTATTCCTTTTTTGCATTTTTTCTTCTGAAACTGAAAACAAAAAATACATACAAGTATTAGTATCATTTCTTTTTTTTTTGTAACATTTTCCCCTCCATGTTACAATATCCATATTTATACAGCTCTGGAAAAAATTAAGAGACCACTCCTATTTTTTCTTAAATCAGCATCTCAACAACGCTCAACAAGTGAAGTGGGTCTTCACTTTACCTGTAATAAATACATGAACTACTTTGATGAAAAGATCATCACCATTAGAAAACAAATAACTGACTCCTCCTTAAATAGTCCCCAAAATCTCTGTTGTCCTGAGAATATCCTGAACCTCCCTGACCAGGTGTCAATGGGGACACTTGAATTTTTTGATCCCGTATCGCTCGACACATTCACTAAATTTGTAATGAGTTCTAAACCCACAAATTGTCAGCTAGACCCGATTCCAACAAAATTACTTAAGGAGCTATTTCCTGTGCTAGGTCAGCCAATGTTGAACATAATAAATTGCTCCCTTTCCTCCGGATGCGTACCAAACTCACTAAAAATAGCGGAAATTAAGCCTCTTCTAAAAAAATCTAATCTGGATCCAGACATATTAAACAATTATAGGCCAATATTGAACCTCCCGTTCCTATCAAAAATCTTAGAAAAATGTGTTTCCCAACAACTGAATGCCTTCTTGAAGACAAATAACATTTATGAAATGCTCCAGTCCGGTTCCAGACCCCATCATAGTACTGAGACTGCACTCGTGAAGGTAACAAATGACCTTCTAATGGCCTCAGACAAAGGTTCCGCATCCGTCCTGTTGCTTCTTGATCTTAGTGCTGCTTTTGACACTATTGATCACTCCCTTCTCTTAGAGAGACTGGAAACCCATATTGGGCTACGTGGACATGTTTTAGCCTGGTTTAAATCTTATTTATCTGAAAGATATCAATTCGTATGTGTGGATGGCATATCCTCTGACAAATCAAAGGTATGTTTTGGTGTTCCTCAAGGCTTGGTTCTGGGCCCATTATTGTTCTCACTATGTATGCTGCCTCTGGGTGATGTAATCCGGAATCACAATGTCAATTTTCACTGTTATGCTGATGACACACAGTTACATATTTCATTGAAGCATGGAGAAGCCCCAAAATTAGCTACTTTGGAAGCATGCGTTTCAGATATTAGGAAGTGGATGACAGGGAACTTCTTGCTTTTAAACTCAAGAAAAACAGAAATGCTCGTTTTAGGACCCAAGAAACAAAGAACTTTGTTGGCAGATCTCACTGTGAACCTCGACGGCTGCAGGGTCGTATCCCAAAAAACTGTAAGAAACCTCAGCGTTACCCTTGACAATTTGTACTCTTAATATGTTCACCCGGCACTGCCAGAAGAGGACTGGACACCCCTCTGAGCCTGGGTCCTCTCTAGGTTTCTTCCTAAATTTCGGCCTTCTTAGGGAGTTTTTCCTAGCCACTGAAATTCAACACTACTGTTTGCTCCCTGGGGTTTAAGGCCGGGTGTTTTGTAAAATCACTTTGTGACAAACTGCTGATGTAAAAAGGGCTTTATAAATAAATTTGATTGATTGATTGATACATGTATGGCAGCCATTCCATTCCAGTGTCTGTTAAATTCCAACACAGGCACACCTCATTTTACTTAATGAGGTACAGATTAGGTGATTACCTGAACCAAATCTAATTTAACAAGGAAAAGTATAAAAACCACTGCTGTGGTCATCACTATTCTCTTGCAATAGAACCAGCTGGATGGCAAAAACAGTGCAAGTAGTACCTCAAAGGTAATTTGAACAAAAAACTATTCAGCATTACAAAAGAGTTGAAAAGAGAAGCTTTGAGTAAGGAAAAGAAGGGTTAAATTCTGGCTTTACTGGCAGAGGGATACAGTGAGCGTCAGGTTGCTTCCATCCTGAAAATTTCAAAGACGGCGGTTCATAAGAACAAGGTCAGGCAACAGACATTGGGGACAACAAAGCTATAGACTGGCAGAGGGCGAAAACGACTGTCCACTGACCGAGATGACCGTCAACTCATTCGAATGTCACTCAACATCCGTAGGATGACATCAAGTGACCTACAAAAAGAATGGCAAACAGCAGCTGTGGTGAAGTGCACAGCGAGGACGGTTCAAAACAGGCTCCTAGGGGCAGGGCTGAAGTCGTGCAAAGCTAGAAAAAAGCACTTCATCAATGAGAAGCAAAGAAGAGACAGGCTGAAGTTTGCAAAAGACCATAAGGATTGGACCATAGAGGAATAGAGTAAGGTAATCTACTCTGACGAGTCAAATTTTCAGCTTTGCCCAACAACTCATCTAATGGTTAGACGGAGACCTGGAGAGGCCTACAAGCAACAGTGTCTCGGACCCCCTGTGAAATTTGGTGGAGGATCGGTGATGATCTGGGAATGGATCAGCAAGGCTGGAATCGGGCAGATTTGTCTTTAAGGACACATGAATCAAGCCTAGTACAAGGTTATCCTGGAAGAACACCTGCTTCCTTCTGCTCTGACAATGTTCCCCAACTCTGAGAATTGTTTTTTCCAGCAGGACAATGCTCCATGCCACACAGCCAGGTCAATCAATGTGTGGATGGAGGACCACCAGATCAAGACCCTGTCATGGCCAGCCCAATCTCCAGACCTGAACCCCATTGAAAACCTCTGGAATTTGATCAAGAGGAAGATGGATGGTCACAAGCCATCAAACAAAGCCGAGCTACTTGAATTTTTAAAGTCACCCAACAGCAATGTGACAGACTGGTGGAGAGCATGCCAAGACGTATGAAAGCTGTGATTAAAAATCAGGGTTATTCCACCAAATATGGATTTCTGAACTCTTCCTAAGTTAAAACATTAGTATTTTGTTGCTGAAAAATGAATGAATAAATGAATATGAATTTGTTTTCTTTGCATTATTTGAGGTCTGAAAACAATGCATCTTTTGTTGGTTATTTTGACCAGTTGTTATTTTCTACAAATAAATACTCTAAATGACAATATTTTTATTTGGAATTTGGGAGTAATGTTGTCAGTAGTTTATAGAATAAAACAAAACTGTTCATTTTACTCAAACACATACCTAAGAATATTAAACCCAGAGAAACTGATAATTTTGCGGTGGTCTCTTAATTTTTTCCAGAGCTGTATTTTGCATTTCTTATATTGTTTTGCAATTTAATATAATTGTTTGTGATTTTATATTTTTATTTGCCATTTTCACTTGTCATTTATGCAGTTCTTAAAATTTGTTTGTAGTTCTGTGTCCCAAAAGTAATCCAATACATCAAAGGATATAAAATGTGAACGTTAGTTTTGGGCCTAGAATATCTCACTAAATAACAACAGTACTGAATGCCAAACAACTTGCCTAAAATTTACTATTTAAGCCTGCTTCTAAAGAATAAAGTTAGTAGTTCTGCATTGCATTTACTGTACTGCATGAAGCTTAAACATTTTCTAAACTGAACATACTTCAAAATCATACTTCATACTGTCAAAAACGTGCCTTCCATAAACTATTCAAGCCTCCAGCAATAGATTTCAGTTGACAATTTTACTGCAGTGTACTGTATGTGGGTGTGTGTACTGTGCAGATGTGTGTATGTGTAAGCTGGTACTTAGTTTTAGACTTCAATATTATACGTTTTACCCCCTTCACCGAACGTCATTGTATGACTTATTCGGCAGCAAATAAAAATCAACAATAACAAAACAAATGCTCCACACAGGCCTCAAACCAACATTGTTCTGAGGTTGACCACAGTGCCTGTATCACTCTGCCACATCCACTCATACCCGCTGAGCATGAGAAAAATGGAAAATAGGGTCATAGGGAAAATAGGATTCTACACACAGACTATACTGTTTAACACTGAATCATTTTCAAAAACAAGTCCTTTGCTTAAATGCAGTGCATTGCCTTTTACATTTGGTTTTTCAGAGAAAGCAGATTTGGTTTCATTCTGTCTCCATCCAAGTTCAGCAGCACTTTCTGTATGAACTCAAAAGTGTTCTTAATTTTTTTGGGGTACTCATATTGGAGTGAGTATACAAGCCCAAATAAACATACCACAGTATTACGACAGCAGTGAAAATCCTTCATTACCACCTTTTCCTGTACGACCGGGCAAACTCTTCTTGGATGGAATGGCACTGCAGTTACGTCTCCATCGTCGTCGATGACTGAGATGATGGCTGCCAGTCTCTTCAATACTGCAGGGTCTTGCGATTTTCCCTCCTAGGAAAGAACAAGAAAAGAGTTTTCTTATTAAGCTGTTTATTCTTGTTTATTCTAGGTATATTTGGGGATTTGATTTGTTTACCCCTCTCCCATACACAACCTACTGTACATGCTATGAAGACATTAGAGTCTTCATCTTTAAGCCTTCACCGGCAAGCATCTGAGAACAGCCATTCGATCTCTAGTCACATCATGTGGCTGCTACAGAAAAACATTACAGTCAGAAATGTACTATCCATATCTGTGATTGATATACAAATTATCATTTCAAAAAATGTCCTTTGCGTGTAACTGTAGTGATTGAATTTATATACCTGGTTGTACCCATTCAGTATGGGAGATATCTACAACCTGAGTCTTCCAGTCTTCCCCTCTTTTTCCCTAGCTATAGTCAACAGGCAGTCTGTGTCGGTCCAACATGGAAAAAATAGAATCCTGGAGTTGCTGGTTTGTAATGCGATGGAACTCTGCAAATACCTTATGCACACAATCAGAAAATTTGTATTTACATGTTTTTGCATGATTAACACATGGATGTTATATACAATACCCCCAGCCCCC
>JACXGI010001237.1:31132-68826 GCA_016801175.1 Esox masquinongy | reverse complement strand
AACAAGCCCTTCTCAGTGCGAAGGTCTTACTCATGCTGGTGTTGATCAATGCAAAGTCTATATTGTCCTGGTCACATACCTCCATTTCTTCTGCAAGGACAACTCTCAGCCTCTCTAGACTTTCATCTGTTTCACCTTGAGGAAGCTGTCGGAGATAGTTTACTTCTGCTTGGCAACAACGCTTTATAATTGAATGGGTCGAGTCACTGTCAGGGCTACTTTCACTTCTGGACACCCTATTCTGCTGAGTTTGCATCTGAAATTTCCCATTTTGAACACCAGACTGACCCTCCATCCATCGCAACCATTTTTTGATCCAGAATATTCCAAGGCATGGATATTTCTGAACCAAAGTTTCAGCAGCAATTTTAATCTCTTTGTTGTTAGGGTATGCTTTGTATTCATATTTTGCTCCAGCCATTGCTTCCAGGATGTTATGTTTCTATTCTTTGTTCAATGTAAGGCGTTTCTCGTGGAGCTTTTTGGCTTCATTGCCCTCCCTGAGAGCAAACTCAGGGTCATATGGAAAGTGTGATGGTAATTCTTAATGGAACTCTTAATAGAAGTAAGTACAGAGACAAAATTCTCTTGGCATAATTAGCAGCTAATTTGCAAATAGAGAGACTCGTCAAAAGCTTACAAAATAAAACAGTGAGGAATCTCTGAGGAAAATACAAAACAGTCAGTATTTATTGCAGTTAAAAGGGGTGTGGCAAGACTGCTCATTCATTCTCCAAAGACAGCATTTGTTCCTAATCCTTCCTGCCCGCACTTGTGTATTCCTCTAGGTGTCTTAGGTGTTTACTCTCAAGGGGGTAGGGGAACATCATAAAAGTCACTCTCAGACAGCTAGCCACATTCCTGAAGAACAAAGGACAGATTTCCTTATTAGTTTAGGCAGATTAACAGATTGTCAGAGGACCCATTGGTCCACTGATATCATTCAGATAAGTCACAAACAAAGACCAGAGTTACATACCAGAGAATAGAAAAGCAGACATTTCTAAAATGTACATTAGTTCAAGAAATTCCATAACAAAAGTTGGGAACCACAAACACTTCTGGCCATGCACATTCCCTCTGGGGTGTTGAGCAGTTTGTCTCCCCACTGTCACTTGTTCCTGCAAAGCTGGAAGTTGAGCTATTGTCTAGGTCCACTACTCTGACCAACTTGACAGTTCCCATGTTTTGTAGTTCATGAATTGTGCTCAGATTACATAACTGGACACCAAAATCAGGGTTCAAACTGGACAATGACTATATGGGATTTCCAGTTTTTCATGTATTTTGCCTGTCAAATGGGGAACCAAATCTGGACAACAGGGAGTGTCACCCTTTCAATGCCCCCATCTTCCAAATGGACTCTGTCTGAAGAATTCAGGCTAAATACATTTAGAGGTATGAAGTGTTTTGTAGTAAGAACAAGTTATCCATTCAGTCTATATGCAGTTAGAGGCATAAAGTCATGGAGATGTGGTGATATTTTTATGATATATGTCTCTTCTACCGTCACCTCATTCGTGGTATATAGAGCGTAGGTGCTCTATATACCACGAATGGTAGCTTTTGCATATGAATAGGGTTTGATTGTTGTCAAGTATTACGTTCTCAATTTCCTTGAATTGGGGCTAACCACCATGTATTCCTGTGCACACAAACATGCCAGTGATGAAATGAGTGTTATCTATAACAACATGTGATGTACTGTACACTGGTTATTCCCTCCATGTAATCCTGGGCTGCTGTAGGAAGAGTGTTCACAAATATATTCTTTATGACGAATGTCTCAAGGGCAGGCATAAAAGAATTGGGCAATGCCAAATGATATGCCATCATTCTCTGACGCAAGGGTTTTGTTGGGGTTCTTGAAGTTTTGTGCATCATGTACATTTTTTTTAAGGACTTTATGCTTTCCTTCAAACTCTTGTAGACAGAGAGACAACTCTACCGGTATAACACCTTCCAGGAAATCATGAAGGATGTCCTGAGGAAATCCATTTATTGTATGAAAGTACTCCAGTAGCTGTGAAAAAACACAACCACTCTTCACACCGTAATCCTCAGCACTTAGGCCAGATTCAGTGTCATTACATATACGATCACGGCTTTCCTTTGTTCTCATCTCAAAAGGTTTCACCTCATGAGTTTTTGTATGCCCTCCTTTGTTGCACAACAAAATGTGCAAATGTATTTCCCACTAAAACTTTCCTTGAACCCTGCAAATCCTTCTGCTGCTAAATAATCAGCCACTACACACAACACAGTCCCTTGAACACATTCTCCAAAAGATTCAACAAATACACCCTCTGTTTCCAGAATTTGAGTCATTCCACAGCGGCTCCAACACTTTTGCATATCCACAATTTTTCTAGTCATTGGAATTGCATAGCAAGGCCAGCTGTATAGTATGTAAAGTAGAGCAATGTTTGTTTGGAATATTCGCTAAAGTCGAGTAAAGGCTGTATATTTTGTGTTTTTTCTAGATGTGCCAAGAGGGTTGGCCACTTCAAAGTCATCAATATATAGTTGAATAGCTAATCTGAACTCCTCAGTAGAAAGGATTCCATTGCCTTTACAAAATAATCCATCATGATACGTTGCATAGTGGCAATCAGGTTGTACAGATGTCTTCATTGTTTTCCCAAAAAAATCGTTTTTTTTTAAAGTAGTTCCTGCAACCTTGTGAGGATAGGGACATACATAGTTGTATGTTTAGCACCCTCTATTTTGTACTCTATTGGCTTCACCACTGGGAAATCTTATCATAATACGTGTTCCTTCTTTTTGCTGTTGACAAAGGTCCTTCTTTTGATGTACAACTGTGAAGTACTTTATTGTCTACTATGCCATTCACAATTTTGTTGATGACATCAGTGCACACTGCAATTATGTTTCTCTAAAACCTGCAAAACAGTTTGTTTCATTAGTGGTTTGGACAGTAAAATTAGTTGATCCTAGTTTACTAACATCTCTTGAGTTGCACTCTGTGACAACTGATTGTAATTTCAGCAGGAAGATGGCCAGGTTTGCTGCAGCTGTTCGTTAAGTTTGATTCATCATTGCTAAAGCTACCTACATCATCTGGAATTTGACTTTGAGAAACTTCTTGGGATGCACTGGTTTGTCTCAAAATACCATATTTGAAATTATTTGAACTTAAGGAGGGATGTTTCCTTTGCTTATGGGAGGTAAATGTTGAGGAGACTTTTATTTTGTATGAGAAGTTTTATCTGGACATTGAACCATTTCATGATTCTTTACATGTGCTCTCAAATGTGAAAAAAATGTCTTTCTCATCAAATGGTTTTATAAAAGCACATATTTGGCAGTGGAAGGCCAAATTTGTCTCAAAGGCTGGATTTGAGCGCCACTGTGCATGGTGTCTTGACAAATTAATTTTTAATGAATTTGAAGAGCCAAAGGTGCAGATACAGGTTTCATGCAAACATAGCAAATGAATAATGTTGGAGTGTTGACTATGTATTAAATGTTAGTGTTTAAGAAGATTCCCTTGGGAATGGCAGGAAAAAGAGCAGCGCTTACAATTCCACAGCAAGTTTAAATCTTGATTCACCGTTCTGTAACAATAGAGGTGGAAATATTTTGTAATAAACAGGTAATTCCTGTAAAATATGCTCTAGTCAATGTATTTGTGTATATTCCTTTTGAGACATGATTGTTTTCAAAAAAATTATTTAAGACTATGGTTATGTTCTGGCATACATTAACAACTTCTCACTGAAGTATAATAAATACTATCTGATTTTAATTTTAGCTATATTTTTGTTTTTGTTTTTTCAGCGACCCAGACCCTTGTCATTCATCCAAGCCATCCATTTACATTGTTTGTCTTAAATATATCTATAACTAAAATAAACAGATGTACCCTGTTAACTTTTAAAATGGTTAGGATGAATCTGCAGGACTAAAAAAAAGAAGGTTAATTACTATTGTATAGTGTAAGCCTTTAACTAGACACTGTCATGTTTTTTAATCAGATTAAGATTTTGGATGCCTAAAGTTATTTTAGACTACAAGCTTTTTATTTTAATTAATATTTGTGTAAATTGATACAGGACATTATTGGATGGTTTCTAGTAAAAAATGCTCAATATTCAAATATTAAACGTACCTTTTACCTCCAACATCCTTGACAAATGTGAAGTGCACAGTTATCCCAAACTCTGCATGAATAAAGCATGTACAATTGGGTACCCATACTTATAACCCCATGCATGACATACTGTAATGACAGTCAAACTTGGCTAACCTTTTGACATTACCATCAATTGCCTCTTCTACAGAGATGGGTTTTTACAAACAAGATAAATGACAGACAAATGGCTCAAAAACTAGCTATGTGGGACTTACTACTTAAACATGCAATCTAGGCCTTGCTGGACACTGCAAAAAAATTACTAAATTACGATACACCATTGCCCTGTAGCTACCTAACCAATTAAATTACGATACACCATTGCCCTGTAGCTACCAACAATACGTTAGTGCTAATATGCTGTGCTTGTACATGCTCAGCTAACATTAACAGCTTATATATCTGGATAACGTTAGTTAGCCATGCTTTCTCGTAATGTGTCAGTATAATTACGTTTCACGGTTACAGTATCTGACCCAATGCACAGCACAACCAAAAAAACAAAAGGCGGAATAACATCAAACACTTACCATTCAAATAATTCTCTTTGAGTGTAGTGTAGACCTTCCCGAGCAAACTTCAGAAATGTCCTCGAACTTGTAATAAATTATGCTAAATTATGTTTACGCATTTAAGTGGGTAGATATGTCTTCTATATAATCCAGGCTACCAAATATAACGAACACTGGCAAAAAATCTGCTGCAACTCCTGTTTAATAATCGCTAGCGAGCAGATTTTGGGGCATGCACTTACTGGAATTCAGTCAGAGCACTTACTGGAATTCAATCAGAATTCAATCAGAGGATCAGAGCTCAGTCATTGGTCGATTCGTCTGCCTATTCAAATAATGGCGGGCGAACACGTCCCCGCCAAAAATTTAAAATGAAAGACATTCACTTTTTGTGGAAATTCACTCAACTCTTTAGAGTTGTCCTGATTTACAAACAATATTTCAAACGTGATATTAATTTCCAATCTGAACTGAAATCAAGATTTTTTTGGACATGCATCCAATTCTTTGGAGTTTATAAATTGATAAACTATTAATTCAGTGATTGAAATGCCACACACAGGGAGGGAGAGACAGGAATAGTTTAATCACTGGGCATAGTACCACTATACTCACTAATATGTATTCTCAGCGTGTCAGGCTTTTTAATGCCTACATAATCCCAGATATTGATTCCATACATCAATTCAGTTCAGGGGGACATACGACTGGCACTGCTTGAGAGGAAACCATAGGTGGGACATGGTGGACATTAGAGTGTGAGGGCAGTAGCAGATATTGAATTACACCTGCCACCCTTTTCCTAATAATTTCCCAATCTTTCTGTACCAACATGATGGCTGGTGTGGTGTTTTATGGGACAAACTGGTATAAGAGATCCTAGATAAGGGGGCAGGAGGATATACCCAATTACACCAGCCATCCATTGATGTCTGTCCGCATGATGTAGCTAGTGTCTCTCATCACCATAACACTAACTCCAGTGTCACATGTTTGGAACCATCTAGTTCTGCTGTTGAAAAATGGCTATGCAGATTGTGGAACAACCAGGTACCATGTAGATGCTAACTAACTTCCCAAGATCTGAGTTACTAAATCTCTGCTTTTAATTGTAATTTCCCATACCTGCAAAGGAAGTAATTCTGGCTTTGTGGCTGTTTATTTTCGAGACACAGTATCTTATGTATGAACAATTGAATTGAATCAATTTACACCCATCCGGCCACTTCATTAGATACACCCTTTCAACTGCTCGTTAACGTAAATATCTAATCAGCCAATCATGTGGCAGCAATGCATTCCAGGCATGTAGACATGGTCAAGAAAAACAGTCAAGTTAAAAAAAAATGGTAAAGTTCAAACCAAGCATCAGACTGGGGAAGGAAGGTGATTTCAGTTACTTGGAGTGTGGCATGGTTTTTTGGTGCAAGACGGACTGGATTGACTATTTCAGAAAGTGCTGGTTTACTGGGATATTCCCAGACAACCATCTCTAGGGTTTACAGAGAATGGTCTTATAAAGAGAAAATATCCAGTGAGCGGCATTTCTCTGATCATGTTGAATTTCTTCGGACAGGCACCCGCAGTCAGATCGGCCCCTCTGGCATTTGCCAAAATTGCCAGATGGCCAATCTGCCCCTGCTCAGAATTTGGTGTTAAAATGTTTAGAACATTTATTTCTTACAGATATATATATGAATTCAATATCAATAATATGTATTAATTATGGTTTATTAAATATGTACCGAAGATATAGTTTTTGCATGTGAGTTAGGCACTCTGAAAAGATAAGAAAGCAGGTTGTAAAATTGGATGTATGGTGACTTGTGTTTGTGCTGACCGGTCTAATCATGGGTCTCCTATTTTGAATTTAGGAGATGTGGTCTTGTTGTTCAGTTGGATCTGAGCCAAATAAGGTTATTGTTAAAGGCTCATTTGAGTCTATTTTGAACACTGGAGGTACTGTAAGCTGTGGTCAAACTCATGTATTTTCTCTTTCCCATGATATGTACTTTTGAATGTACTTCCTGACATTTCCTTGGCACACATTGGTCCATTTAGTGCCAATTCAGCATTGTTTAAATGCCACAGCCTACCTGAATATTGCTGCTGACCATGTCCATCCCTTTATGACCACAGTGTACCCATCTTCTAATGGCAACTTACAGCAGGATAACGCGCCACATCACAAAGCTCACATCTTAAACTGGTTTCTTGAACATGACAATGAGATCTCTATCCTCAAATTACCTTCACAGTCACCAGATCTCAATCCAATAGAGCACCATTGGGATGTAATGTAAAAGGAGATTCACATCATATATGTGCAGCCGCCAAATCTGGAGATACTGCGTGATGCTATAAAGTCAATATAAACCAAAAACTCTGCATAGTGTTTCCAGCACCTTGTTGAATCTATTCCACGAAGAATTAAGGTATTTATGAAGGCAAAAGGGGGTCAAACCCGATACTAACAATGAAGTGGGTGGTGAGTGTATAATGAGCGCACAGATATGTGGCTTTCAGCCAACGTTACGCTGTTAGCATGTGCTTATTCATTCTGTAACCTAAAAAAAACTGAGAATTTAGGTTAAGTAGCAGTTTACACTGAGTTAATTTAAAACAAATCAATTACTTCTGTTCTATTTATCATATAGCACTGTCTATTTAACTATTCTTAGCAATCATATTAAGTATTAAAATTAAGAGATGATAAAATATCATGAATTGACAACTGTTTATTTATTGGCATGGAACGTGCAACATATTCCACCCCCTCTCTTAGAGACACAACTTAAACCATAGCAGCCTATGCTTGGTTATTGAGAACAGCTTAGAGCTTAACAAATATGGCTTTCCTGTAGAATAAATTGCAAAAACAGAACAGAGTCTTTTTTTACTTTTAATTTCCTTCAACTTTAGACTATAAAAATTGCAAAAAAAAGTCTATAGCCAAAATATTGTTTCAAGTCAGACAGCACTCATTTTTTCTCTGCATTTAGGAGAAAAAGGACCATGGACAATAAAGTGCACAGCAAGAAAAAAACAAAAACTTGTACCTCCATATCTGTATCTGTCTATATGTCACTTTGTCTCAGGGAGGCCTAACAAGCCAGGCCCATTTTTAGTTCACATCTCTTAGGATGTCAAGAAACACAGCTGACACTAACAGAACCACAGCTGCACTGTCATGACGGCATTTGCATCGTCAGTCGATGATTAACTCTGGAGTAGCCTCTTTCTGTTCTGGAAAGCAGCTCAGGCAGTTTTTGTGGGCTTTTAGAGGGGTAGAGAAAGGAGTAGAGAGAGGGAGTGTGGGGTAGAGAAAGAGAGAGGTGGGATAGAGATTAATAGATTCATATCTCCCAAAGCTTACTTTTTAAGCATCAATGGCAGATTTTTCTTTATAAATATAAGCTTCTCTGCATTTTTGGCAGACAGCTTGTTCCTCTTCTCATCTACAATATTCCCTGCTGTGCTAAAAAGTTGCTCACTATCTACACTTGTGCACGGTGCACAGAGGTAGGCTCGTGCTGCTTGTGCGAGAGCGGGAAAACGGCTTTTATTGTCATGCCAAAAAACAAGCGGCTGTCCGTTCCGTGGGATAACTGGCTCCAATAGGTATTGGTTCATCTGCGATAATATTGAGCTGCTGATGTCACCGCCACCATGTTCCCCATCTTCATCCAACAACTCGGCATACATAGCATGCAAGGAGCCAGCTCGTGGTAATTTTCTCTGGGGGCTCGGAGCCACTTGCTGCCAAACTCGCCTCACCATTCTGCTGCTCCAATCCAGTGTCCAGGGCATCAGAAAGCATCCCACATATCTGGGTCTTGAGTGCATCGGGGATATATCTGTCTTTATACCTTTTTTTTAACAAGAAAAACAAAACATAGTTTGTTTTTCAATCAGAAATACTTTATTGATCCCGGAGGAGAAATTGGGTTAAGTTACAGTTGCTCCATTCTAGAAAATAAATATGTAACAGCACAGAGAAATTATAAGAAAAAAAGAAAATTTGAGAATAAGAAATGTTCTATTATTTAATGCATTTCGTATGTTATGCTTGTTTTGATTAGTCATATTCTTGGCCTCATAGCATGCTGCAAATGTGTGTTTGTATTCTGTAGTCTTATTAACTCTTCTTCAAAATGCTTATTTTTACAGAAAATGTAGCCAAATTTGAAGGAAATGCCAGCCAGCCTACTGCCTACACAAAAGAATAGCACAGCAACACTGTATTCATTTCAGGCTGAAATTTTCAACAATAGCTCAATTATAGCTTTTATCAATCATTTAGGCTAAGCTAGACATTCTTGCAATATATATATTGGGGAGCCTACTAGAGCTTTCAAAAAATATACATTTTTCAATTTATATCGATTCTGAATTGAAACGTTTTCAATACTCATTTGCCTGCTTTCTCGCCTGCTCTTTAATTCGCTCTGACAGCGACATAGCAGGACACACACACACACACACACGTGTGAATGAAAGTTTTCTCACCTCGGATCGAGCACTGTAGCAATGGTATACAGGCGCTCAGATTCAATGTCACTGAATCTGTTCTGGACTGCTTCCAACAACGTGGCTTTCGTTTTTAAGTTTTTACACCATGGTCAGTCTCCGCTGTTTTCTCAAGAAGACGAGTAAAAGCACTGATGGATGGTATAACATCTGCAGCCGATGCAGTTAATGAGCTGATATGTTGCATGAGCTCTTCAAATGGGGCGAGTAGAGAAATCATATTTTCCACCAATTTCCACTGGCTGCCGGTGAAGATAGAAGGCAGGTGTTACGCATGCAGGTACCCTGTATGTGCGCTTGTGTTTTTTCCCCTCCTGCCCAGGTGTCTCTTATGTTCCTGATTGTGCTCGTTGGTGTTTCCCACCTGGCAGTCATGAGTGCATCGCCTGACTGCTGAGGTGGACCAATCAGTGGCCACCCCTCCTAATTGCACCACCTGTTCCTTTTTCCATTACCCAATCACATCACACATCCCTGGTTTAAAAACCCAGTCAGTTGGTTCTCCCAGAGAGACTCTTTTGATTTACCCCACATGGACATGGACACTATTGAGATACATACCTTTTTTGATAGACATTTTGTTCATACATACATCACTTAGTTTAGCACATACATCTCACTTTGTCCTGTTTCATGTGAGTATGTATTGCTGTGGTGTTTTGTTTGGTGTTTGTTGTTCTAGTCAATTGTTTGCTGTGTGCTGTTTAGTCCTTGTTCGATCTGTGTTTTTGTTTATCCCTGTGTCCCTGGGAAAAGGTTTTTTTTTAGCAAGTCGCCCTTGGGCATACACAACCCGTAGGATAACGTTGTCTAAAAACACTAGTTAGAACTGAGCGGACCATCCACTGTATTTTTGTATTGGTTAGTACTCAGCAAAGCGGTTCTTGAGGCAGGCAAGTTCAGTTTAGGGGTGTTTTAACTATATTATTTCATTTCTTGGGTTCAGCTCAGCCCCTTTTCCCTACCCCCTTTACTGTGTGTTTATAATAAATGTTTTATGTTTGACGGTAGCTTTGGTTGTCTGTGTCATTTGTTCTCACTGTTCATTTACACTACACTAATTTGCATGAGTTTTATGTTACGGGTCTCTGTACCATCCACCCTAGACTGCTAGAGCCACAGGGTTCGTAACAGCAGGTCATAGTCAGATCCATAAGCACACAGGGCACGTTTCTGTTCTAGCAGACTCTGTAACATATATACAATACTGTACCACCCTCGGATACATCTTGCTGTAGCCTGTTGATAGACATTATGACCACTGACAGGTGAAGTGAATAACACTGATAATCTTCACTATGGAAAGGAGGCAAGCCGGCGGAGGCAGTGTGATTCTTTGGGCAATGTTCTGCTGGGAAACCTTGGGTCCTGCCATTCATGTGGATGTTAGTTTGACACGTATCACCTACCTGAGCATTGTTGCAGACCATAGGCACCCTTTCATGACAGTAGTATTCTCTGATGGCATTGGCCTCTTTCAGCAGGATAATGCGCCCTACCACAAAGCAAAAATAGTTCAGGAATGGTTTGAGGAACATAACGAGTTCAAGGTGTTAACTTGGCCTCCAAATTCCCTAGACCTCAATCCAATCGAGCATCTGTGGTTTGTGCTGGACAAACAAGTCTGATCCATGGAAGCCCCATCTCGCAACTTACAGGACTTGAAGGATCTGCTGCTAACATCTTGATGCCAGATACCACAGCACACCTTCAGAGGTCTGGTGGAGTCCATGCCTCATGTTGGGATGTTTTGGTGGCAAAAGGGGGACCTACACAATATTCGACAGGTGGTGATAATGTTATGGCTGATCGGTGTAATGCACAATTATGGTCATCATTAAGATGATGCTCCTGTCGGCTGCATGCGGGTAGCATGTTTCTTACTGTTTGCGTGGCTGCGAAGAGCTCCCTCTCCCATATTTGATAGATCGATAGTAGTTTTACAAACTTTACATTTCACTTTGCTGTTATCTATTTTTAACATGCAGGCTTTGAAGTCATCATTATGTAGCCAAAGCTCTTGAAATTTACATTTTCCTGGCATGTTTGCCTTCGTTAGCAAGTACTGGAGACCGCATATCTTGACTGAAGTGATTGCCAGTTGACGAGCGGGAAGGGGGTAGAGTAGCCCAACCATATGCAATACAGGAAATGTGTGAAACAATCCGATAAAGAAGAATACTGCATGGAAAATACATGTTGATAAATAGAAACTAAAATTTAAACATGCTACAAAATTCCCTGATTTTCCATGACTTGGACGAAAAAATTATAAAAATCCCCTGACTTTCCATGTCTGGAATATACTTTTTGAAATCCTATGATATTCCAGAAATTTCATGACCAGAGAACCCTGACTTATTATATAATTAGTCTAAATAAACTGGTCTAAATTAAAACTGTTTTGATAATTGTTCTATGCCCTTAATATTAACTGTTTGCAATCACTCCTCACATGTTGAGGGAGGCACTATTTCACAAAAACAGTGCCTGTTTTGATGGACTAACGAGCACTTGTCCGAAGCACTTGTCAATTAAAGAGCCAATTAAGTAACAATGCTTTCAGGAAACACACTGATAAAATAACAAGGCACTTATGTGCATCTTACGATCATCTCAGTGCTTTGGGAAACCAGGCATAGGTCAATTGGCAACAGGTCAGTAACAAGATTGGGTTTTAAAAGATCATTCTAGAAAGGATGGGTCTGTCAGACGTGAGGTTGAGTTCACCACTCTGTGAAAGACTGCACGGGCAAATAGTGTAACAATTAAAGAATAACATTCCTCAACGTAAAATTGCAAAGAGTTTGGGGATCTCATAATCTACCGTGCATGATATCATTAACACAAGGACCGCCAAATGCCTACGGGATTTGGCATTTGAGTTTGTAATTAAAATAAAATGGTAACCCTTCAAATTACAGCCCGTTACATACAGGGTAGTTCCCATGTAACTATGTAGTAACAAGAATGTAAGTACATGGTAAGAATGGGTAGTTATGTAGGAACAATGTAGGTGTTACGTGTACTTACATGAACGAAGAACAGTACTACTCCAAAATTACTTAGTAAACAGACAGGTGATAAAAAAAAGCTATTTTAAAAGTAAAAAATTGTCATTCATATTCGTGCTTATGAAGTTAACATTTAAATGTGACTTTACTAATTATTTTATTGCAAGTTCGATCGCAGAATTAAGGATTTAAGAGAAAAGAAAGATGATTTGCATTTCTCCGCTTTGTGCAACTTTTCACCATGCCAACACAAGCTTTGGGAAATCGGTTCTTGTCAAACCAAAAGCCGCGTTGACATCAATCACAAATGTATGAATTGATTATAGATGTGTGTTAGGAATCAAGCCACAGAGAGCACTTATCTGTTGGGTGTCCTACAGCTCCCACTGCTTCTACTCAAAAATAGACGCCCAAATGAACGTTTTTTACTCCAATATGCCGGATCGAAAGCGCTCCAATGTAGGCTACTATTATTTTGGTGCGTTGAAAGCAAGTAGCTGACGAATGAAATGGATAGGCTTAACAAATACGAATTTCTCAGATTTTATTGTTGTTGCGGACAAATAAACTTAAACATTAGAAGGCATACTTTAAAATGTGGATATCCAAAGGTGCCTGGCTCAGTATGCATATCTCCTAAAATATGGTGTTGTTTCCAAATGTAGATACAAATAAGATCCATTAGCTTGTGGTGGAAACACATTAAAACTAGTCTATTTTGTAATAACACCTGATAAATATATGGTAAATTATCATTTGTTTTCAGTTAATACTCCATAACATACCTTCACGCCATCATCATGTTGTAGCATATTCTTTCCCATAACTTGTGTACTTTACCCTTACTTACCATGTAAGTTCCTAGTGAGTCCATCATCATCTTGAACTAATTCTTATACGGTACCAACAACTCTTACAGTTTAAGTACTGGGAAAGAGGGTTGTAATTTGAAGCTGTGTCTGTTCCCATGTAAATGCACTGTAGTTACAAGGCAAGAGGGCAGTAATTTAAAGGAATGTCTGTTCCCACGTAGTTACAATGTAGTTACAAGGAAAGAGGGCTGTAATTTGAAGTAGTGTCTGTTGCCACATAATTACAGTTTAGTTACAAAGAAACAAGGCTGTATTTTGAAGCAATGTCTGTTCCCACGTAGTTACACTGTAGTTACAATTAAAGAGGGCTGTAATTTGAAGCAGTATCTGTTCCCACATAGTTACAATGTAGCTACAAGGAAAGAGGGCTGTAATTTGAAGCGATGTCTGTTCCCACATTAATACACTGTAGTTACACGGGAAGAGGGATGTAATTTAAAGCGGTGTCTGTTCCCACGTAGTTACAATGTAGTTACAATTAAAGAGGGCTGTAATTTGAATCAGTATCTGTTCCCACGTAAATACACTGTAGTCACAAGGAAAGAAGGCTGTAATTTGAAAAGGTGTCTGTTCCCATGTTATTACGCTGTAGTCACAAGGAAACAGGGCTGTGATTTGAAGCAGTGTCTGTAACCACATAGATACACAGTAGTTACACCTACCAAGCAAGTACGTTTGGTGTAGTCAAATGAAGCAGAGTCTGATTCACAGTTGTTAAAACACGTAACACCTCAAACTAATTAATTAATGACAATTTAAAATGAGAGGGTATGTTCAAAATAAAATAAACCTAAGATGGAAATTAATCAAAACGAAATCTGCACCATTTGGACAGAGATATAATGACATTTAAAAAACACATATGCCAATTATAAACGTTTTATTAAAACAAATAAAAACAATCAAATACTATTACAAACAACTACAACCACTACTATCTGAACCTATTTTTAAATATATTTTCATATAGATATATTTATATCAATTCAGAGTTCATCTTCATATCCAAAAGGTTGTTTTGTAGGTCCGGTGTGCTGTCCATGTACGGCATTTGGAATTCTGTGTAACCACACAGCCTCTATCCAGCTTAGTCCCAAAGTCCTCCCCCTTGGAAGTAATCTCGACCTGTATAGAGAGTTTCAGTAAAAAGTGTTCTTTGGTATACAATTACTGGACTTGTCACTGACAACAACATGTTCAGTAACAAAAACAACTGTGAGCATCGTATTTTTTATAATTTACCATTGTCTGATCAAATTTTACTGAAATCATATTTTGCACATCCCATTATGATGACACCAGTGTGTACAAACAGTGTTTTAAAAAAACACTGTTGAATACATAACAGAAAGTCTGCTATTGTCCCATATCTTACAGATAAGTTTAGTACTTTCCTTGTCCTGAAAAGTTCGTTATAGCCCAGAAGAAAAATAATGTTATATTTTTGTAGTGTAAAAATATACACTGCCTTAATGGCAGTAAGGGCAATGGTGGTGTTGTCCACCTTGTCCCTCCTGCAGCATTTATTTATGCTCCTGGTTTTCTTGAAGTCTTTCAGAAATTTCTTGTAACTGTGTAATACATTCTCAGGATTTCATACTACAACACAACAAAAGATATGCGTGAGGACATATTATTCATTGGTTAAACATCTACTGTGCATACTGTACCTAATCTATAGCATGTATTTCATCTCCAGTCCTGCAGTATCCCTGGCAATACATATCAGTTGTGTAGGCCAGGAAAAATACAACTTAATCAACTATTAAATTACTTAGTTAGCAGTTCACAAGAATTAATTGTTCTTTAATGTTAAGGTCAACAAAAATATTCCAAGTCTGAATCTTAATCAGTATTCAAACAGAAATGGTGTGTGCCTTTGTAAAATACAAATTAGCTTCACGTTAATTGCTTGAATGGGTATTTTGGGTATATTACATTCATCACACTGTGATGAACGTTATGCTGCCTGCAACATCATCCAGCATGACCAGTTTGGTGGGTCAGTGATGGTCTGGGGAGGCATATAGTCTTGGAGGGTCGCACAGACCTCCACGTGCTAGCCAAAGGTACCCTGACTGCTGTTAGGTACAGGAATTAAATCCTCAGACCCACCGTCAAACTGCTGGTGCAGTGGACCTTGGGTTCCTCCTGGTGCAGGACAATGCCTGGCCTCATGTGGCCAGAGTGTCTAGGCAGTTCCTGTATGACGAATGCCTTGATGCCATTGACTGGCCCTGACGTTCCCCAGACCTGAATCCAATTGTGAACCTCTGGGATGTTATGTATCAGTGCATCTGACACTGCCAAGTAGCACCACTGACTGTCCAGGAGCTCACTGATGCCCTGATCCAGGTCTGGCAGGAGATCCCCCAGGACACCAGGAGCCTTGTCAGGAGTGCATACAGGCACGTGGGGGCCATGCACACTCTTGAGTCACATTAAGGACTGCCGTGATGGAATTGGTGCAAGTTGGAACAGCCTTTGATTTCAATTGTTTACTTTCATTTTTCGTGTGAGTTTGAATCCAGCCCTCAGTCGTTTGGTGATTTTGGTTTCCACTGACTGTTGTTACGTCATTTTGTTCTCAACGAATTACACAATGTCCAGTAAAGATTTTGATCTTTAATATTCTTCCTCAAGACCCAATGTGTTAAGTCTTCTCTTAATTTTTTGGAGCAGTGTATTATTCAATCTTTGATTCATTATTAATGTATGCTGCCATCAGTCAGTTAATACTAATAACAATGTTATTATTGGGGATTTTTTAACTAGAAAAATATAAAACAATTTTTCTTCTGAGCTATAATCAACTTTTAAGGACAAGGAACGTACTAAGCTTATCTATAAGACTAGCACAACATGAGACAATTACAGATTTTTCTGTTCTGTTTTCAAGAAGATGTAAAAAGTGTTCTTTAAACATTATTTGTACACTCTGGTGTCATCTTAATGGGATGTGTAAAATATGATTTCAATCAAATTTGAGCAAACGGTAAATTATATAAATCATTAAGTTTTTTATAAGTCGTTTATAAAAAATGTAATGCTCACAGTTGTTTTTGTTACTGAACATGTTATTGTCAGTGACAAGTCCAGTAATTGTATACTAAACAGCACTTTTTACTGAAATTCTCTATACAGGGCGAGATCTCTTCCAAGAGGGAAGACTTTGGGACTCCCCCTCTATACCAAGCTGGATAGATATGGTGTCACATCAGTCTCAAAACTCATGTGCACGCAAGATGGAGTCTAGAGAGCAGAAACATAAGCTGCGCATGCAGAGGACCAAACTCGTGTGCACGCCGGTGCCACTTTGAGAAGAAAAAATTCAGTCGAGAGAGCAGAAAGTGACGTTGAGAGAGCAGTAACACAAGCCACGTGAGTGAAGGATCTGTCGCGCGAGAGTATAAACTTGAGAGCACAAACTTGAGAGCACAGACATCGTGGCGTGGAATTTCTCCGCGACTCGAAACTCCCTGCTCTCCAGTGATGGGTTGTTTGCGAACTAATATCTTTTTGTTGAACGATGGGAGCTGATTCGCGAACAAAAAAGAGCCGTTCATTTGGCTCATAAATATGTTTGAGGAAAGTTGTATAAAGAGAAGACATTTACAAAAGTAATTTGCCGTAAACCGCAATTATTAAAATAAGCTAGTTATACACGGATCATGTTGCCTACTGTTAAAAACGTTGAACAAAAATATAATTCCAAAGGAATAGCCTGAACCGTGATCCCATTAAGTAAGACGTAACCCTTGACCGATGTTGTAATTTGCCAATGACGGAATTCAATAGGATATTCATAAATGTACATATAAACTTTAATTATATTAAAAAACAAGAAACCAGGCAAGCCTAGTTCAGCCGGCCCGCAATAGAAAATGTTGCCCTCTCGAGATTTGAACTCGGGTCAACCACGTGAAAGGCTGTGTCGTTAACCACTACGCCACGGAGCTGCATATTTGCCGTTTTAACAGTTAATTGGCCATTCGTGAATGACATTGATACAGTTAAAGTGACTAACGTTTCTTACTAAGTTAACCTCCGCCGTTTTAACAGCGTATTAGCCAGTAATAGGCTTTACCGGTATCTACTAACTTACTGGAATAGTCATAAGAATTGAGCAATTGCTAGCGAGTCTGCCAAAGCTATTTCATTTCATGGCATAAGAACTTATTTTTTTCTTTCATGGCATAACAACGTACTTTTTTCTTTCATTCGTGAATGACATCAGTACAATAGCCATTAATAAAGGTGACAATAACTAACTTTTTCATCAAGTGAAAAGACGAGAGAATCGTGGAATCTACCAGAAATAATAAATGACGTTGCTCTCAATAGAGTCAAAATTAGGTCTTCCACATGAGAGGCACTGTCCTTAGCCACTACACCACGGCATTACACATTTCAGCAGTCGCTAGACTGCTTTGAGGATTGTGTTAAACTGACTAACGTTTCTTATTATGTTTACCTCCACCATAGCGTCTATGGACTGTATTGCTTTTGCCACTGGCCGTTTTAACAGCTTATTAGCCAGTAATAGGCTTACTAGTATCTACTAAAGTCCTAGGAATAATCATAAGAATTGAGCAATTGCTAGCGAGACTGAAGATGAACTTTTCCATGCCAGAAACAGTCGCGATATAACCATATACAGTTTCAGTTAAGGCTAACGTAACTACTGTATGTTGTAGGCAGCAAATATGTTTGTCTATCCTGACCCAAAACGCATGCACAGATGCGTACTTCGAAAATCCACCAGAAACAGTCGTAATATAACCGTAAACTTCCAGCGAAGTTTTCGTCTATACGGAACAATTCATAATGCGTTCTTGGCTTTGCCTGCGAGGAGATATGAACTCGGGACCTATAGTTTGCAGGTCCGCTTCTCTAACCACTACGCTATTTAACAAGGTATAGTCAGCTAGCCAGCCCGCCCGCCCGCCAGCCAGCCAGTCAGAGATATTTGCTCTTCTTGGCTGGCTCCGCTTACGCGGTCCGGCAAAAACTCAAAAACTTGTAAAACACTTTTTTAAATTGTTAATTCGTATTACCATCTTGTCATATACACAATCTGTGAATGCATTCAATTATTGATTTGTTATATAGCCTAAATAAAATAACTGCCTGGCAACCGTGAAAAGACTCAGTAGCTAGGATGCCAACATGAGTGACACACCTAAAATATCTCATATTTGGATGTTTTTTTACAAAAAACTAGGAAAATGCAGTATACAGTATTTGCAAAGCAACACTTTCAATTTGTTCTGGCTCCACCAACAATCTCCACAGGAACGTAAAATTGAAACGTCCAACAGTCACGTTGCCACAGCTGAAAGTTGCTGTTAGTGTGTTACCTGATGCTAGCGATGCCTCTACCACAGCAGAGTCAGGGACCACTGCTAAAACCTCTGCAACTACATCCAGTGCTGCAAGTGCATACAGTTACCAGACAAAACCCCCCAAACCTGCCACCCAGACCTCCATAGGCCAGTACATGCCAAAGGCCATTACCTCATCAAAGAAGAAGATGATAGATGAAGAATTGACTAAAATGGTTGCCAGAGATTTCCAATCACTTATCATTGTTGAGGACAAGGGATTTACAAACTACTGTCATGTTCTAAATCCAGCTTATGTTCTTCCAAGCAGGACAACCCTATCAAACACAATAGTTGTAATTCCTCATCTGTTTGAGGGATTACAGGCAGCAGTAAAGAAAAGAGTTGAAAAGGCATCAGCAGTTTGCTTCACTACAGACTGCTGGACTTCTAGAACAATGTGTAGTTTCATGTCTGTAACATGCTATTTTGTAGAGGACTACAAGATTCTTGCCAAAAGTCATCATTCTTGCCAAGGGTCTGCCACAAGTCACTGCCAACTTTCAGAGAACCACAACTACCACTGAACAAATAACAAAAATGGTGAACTCTGTGCATCGATGGCAAACAGGTTCCACAGGATGGAATACAACCATCTCCTATCAGAGGCAGCAGCACTGGACCCCAGATTCAAAAAGCAAGCCTTTGTTGAGGATAGAGCTGCTGATGAGGCCTTACAGCACATTGCTGTAGCAGCAGGGAGAGTCAACTTCAGCAACCAGCAGTCAGACACAGATCAGAGAGCAGCGGCCACAGTGGATCCACAGGAGAGGTCTACAATTTGGAGCATGTTTGATGAAAAGCTAGCAGAAGGTATTGCAAGAAGAAATGCTTCTGTAGGTGCCATCATGGAGGTGAGGTCTTATCTGGAGGATCCCCTGCTTCAGAGATCTGCAGACCCCCTTGAGTGGTGGGAAAGTCGGGCTTTGCTTTACCCCAGGCTATCCAGAGTCATGATCCAGAGATTGTGTACTGTCGCAACATCCGTTCCATCCGAGAGAGTGTTTTCCAAAACAGGACAAATTATAACCGAAAGGAGGAACAGAATCAGCCCTGCAAAAGTGAGACAACTTGTTTTTTTGAACGCTAATCTCCCCTGAAGAAGGATTTCCTGCTAAATTTGCCCTGCAAAAGCGAGACAACTTGTTTTTTTGAACGGTAATCTCCCCTGAAGAAGGATTTCCTGAAAATTTGCCCTGCAAAAGTGAGACAACTTGTTTTTTTGAACACTGATCTTCCCTGAAGGATCTCCTTATCCAACTACTCTGTGATACAAGGGATAAGAATAGGCTAGTTGAACATTGAGACATGTTTATAGTTTGGCCAACAATTAGAACAAATGCCATGTTGAACTGGTAATAAAAATATTACTCAGTAAATTTTTCCTTTAACCATTTTACATTATTAGTTAATGTGTGTTACAATGTTTTATTGTGTTCTATTGTGATCTGTTCTATTGTTCTTTCAATATTAAACATGTTTCAACACAATGAAAAGTTGTTGCATTGTTAACAAGATTTTGCACTTATTTTTTTAATGCATGGAACCTGCTAAGATGAAAATGCCTCATTTTCAGTGAAAGATAAATTAACAAGTGTTACTTTCTACAGCTTTACTAAGGCCAGCACGTTATTATGGCTGTTAGATAATTTGGGCTGGTTAGAAAAATTTGCACAATTATATTTGCAATAAAGGGTGATTTAAAAAAAAATACTGAACGAAGAGCCGTTTTGAGAGCCAAAATGACCAATCTCTTTTAGGTGACCTGGTCCAAGTGAGCCGGATCACTAAAAAGACTCGAAATTCCCATCACGATATTGCACTAATGACCAATGATAGCTCGGTATCAACGATATCTGTGCTCACACAATGGTTATACTCTCGTGCGACTTGTCCTTCGCTCACGTGGCTTGTGTTTCTGCTCTCTCAACGTCACTTTCTGCTCTCTCGACTGAATTTTTTCTTCTCGAAGTGGCACTGGCGTGCGCGCAAGTTTGGTCCTCTACACGCGCAGCTTGTGTTTCTGCCCTCTCGACTCAATTTATTCTTCTCGAATTGGCAAGTGCGTGCGTGTGAGTTATACATATGTGTGTGTTTTTTAAATGTGATTATATCTCTGTGCAAATGGTGCAGATACCTATATTTCATTTTGATTAATTTCCATCTTAGTTTTATTTTATTTTGAACATACTCATTAATTAATTAGTTTGAGGTGTTACATGATTTAACTACTGTGACTCTGACTCAGACTGTGCTTCATTTGACTACACCAAACGTACTTGCTTGGTATGTCTTCAAATTGCAGCCCTCTTTCCTTGTAACTACAACGTAACTATGTGGGAACAGACACTGCTTCAAATTAGAGCCCTCTTTACTTGTAACTATGTGGGAATAGACACTGCTTTAAATTACAGCCCTTTTTCCTTGTAACTACACTGTAACTACGTGGGAACAAACACTGCTTCAAATTACAGCCGTTTCCTTGTAACTACACTAACTATGTGGGAACGGGCACAGCTTCATGGACTTGATGGACTTACTAGGAACTTACATGGTAAGTAAGGGTAAAGTACACAAATTATGGGAAATAATATGCTACAACATGATGATGGCGTGAAGGTATGTTATGGAGTATTAACTAAAAACAAATGATAATTTGTCACATATTTATTTTCTTTTTATCAGGTGTTATTATGAAATAGACTAGTTTTTATGTATTTCCCCCACAAGCTAATGGATCTTAATTGTATCTACATTTGGAAACAACACAGCATTTTAGGAGATTGGCATATTGAGCAACTATCGAAATGTGAGCCAGGCACCTTTGGATGTTGGATATCCACATTTTAATGTATACCTTCTAATGTTAACGTTTAATTGTCCTCAACAACAGTAAAATCTGACAAACTCGTATTTGTTAAGCCTATCCGATGCTTTCGTCAGCTTCTCACTTTCAACGCGACAAAATAATAGCCTACATTCGAGCACTTTCGATCCGGCATATTGGAACTGCGGTGAAGTTGGCTTTATATTCAAGATTCGGACATTGATTGTCAAGACCTCAACAACGAAACCTGCCAGAAAGACAGCAATTACAAATTCTGAATCTGCTGGCGATAGCGAACAAGCAATACCCCTTGTTTTTCCATATCGGTTTCATATTTATCTTTCAGAGTCGAAAAGAACATGAAAAACTGCTTTACTACAATGCGAGGGTTAAGACACCGTCTTAAAATGCACCATGTTAATGAAAAACGTCAGTTGCTTATGTAAATGTCAATAGCTCGTATCAAAATAACCAACCAATATAGCTTCAGGGACAACTTCTCTGCCATCAACATCCTTTATTTTGGCAATTTTTTTAATTTTGGAAATTATTAATAGTTTATAAAGCATTATTTCATAAATGCTCAAAAGCTTGGACCTAATAAAACTGACATGGAAATAATCAACTGAAATAGCTTCAAGGAGAGCTGCTCTACCATCAACATACTTTATTTTGGCTATTTTTCAATTTTGGACATTATTAATAGTTTTTATGGATGAATTTTTCATGAATTATGTTCAATAGCTCGGACCCAATAAGACTTAAATGGAAATGATCAACTGATAAAGCTTCAGGGAGAGCTGCTCTACCATCAACATCCTTTAGTTTTCCAATTTTCCAATGTATGAATTTATTAATAGTTTATAAAGCAATTTTCAAGCAACAATCGCTCAATAGCTCAGACCCAATAAAACCTCTCTGGAAATAACCAACTGATAGCTTCAGGGAAGCTTCAGGGAAAGCTGCTCTACCCTCAACATCCTTTATTTTGGCCTTCAAATTTTTTACATTATTACTAGTTTATGAAGCATTTGGCAATCATAAATGCTCAATAGCTTGGACCCAGTAAGACTTACATGGAAATAATCAACTGATATAGCTTCAGGGAGAGCTACTCTGCCATCAACATCTTTTAGTTTTACAATTTTTCAATTTTGGAAATGATTACTAGTTTTTAAAGCAATTTTCCATCAAATATGCTTGATAGCTCAGACCCAATAAAACCTATTTGGTCCCCAAAAGGGCCCGTCATGAAAGTGCAATACCGCTGAATGAATGTGACTAAAAAAATATATTTTATTTTGTGTCAACCTAATAATGTAAAGGAAAATCATAGGTACAGACACTTCTTGTGTTATTAAAAACAAACCTATAATTTTCTACATATACAGCTCCGGAAAGAATTACGAGACCACTGCACCTTTTTCTTTCCTTTCTAAAAAAGTTGAAAAGGAAAGCGTTCAATTTGCAGTAGTCTCTTAATTTTAACCCTTCTGTTCCTCACTCAAAACCTTCCTTTTCTACTTTTTTGGAAAGGAAAGAAACAGGTGCAGTGGTCTCTTAATTTTTTCTGGAGCTGTATTTTTGTTGTTAAAGCTTATATATTTCATTTTTTAATAGATTCCTATAGAGATGACATATACTTCTAAAACCACTTTTTGGTCATTGACCTTTAGATTTACCCTTTTACATTCCTGTGATTATATAAGAATTGATCCTTCCCAGGGGTGTCAAACTGGTTCCAGGGAGGGCCGAGTGTCTGCATGTTTTCGCTCTCACCTTGTACTTGATTGATTAATTAGGTCAGTAATTGATTAGTTTCTACCTTCACCTGGTTGCTTAGGTCTGAACTGAGAACTAATTCATAGGAAAAAACAAAAACCTGCAGGCACTCGGCCCTCCGTGGTACCGGTTTGACACCCCAGTTCTATACAAACGTTTTTTTAATAGCTCACTATGCATGTCAGCTAGAGATCTGCAAACAAGTGTGGTGTGTTCCTTTACCTCTCTTCTGAAAGGTACACCTCTTCTTTTTTCCAAATTCGTTATCTTGATTTTATTTTTGAAAAATCTATTATTACAACTCTTACCTAATTCACATGAACTTTTTTTTAATAGCTTCCAAACCAGATGACATGTACCTCTAAAACCACCAGCATTTTGTTCACTGACCTTCCTTGTCTAGAGTACGTGCCATAGATTTGCCATTTTCAATATTTTTTATTTTATCAGAATGTATCCTTCTATACAATCTTTTTTTAATAACTAACTATCCATATGAGCTAGAGATCTACAAAAAAGTGTGGTGTGTTCCTTTACCTCTCTTCTGAAAGATACACTTCTTATTTTTTCAAAATTCATAATCTGTATTTCATTTTTAAATTACATGCATTATTACAACTCTATTGCCAAATTAACATTGACTTTTTTAATAGCTTCCTATCCAGATGACATGTTCCTCTAAAATCACTTGCATTTTGGTCACTGACCTTCCTTGTCTAGAGTACACCCCATAGATTTGTCATTTTCAGTTTTGTTGATTTCATCAGAATTCATCCTTCCTTACAATCCTTTAACAGCTCACTATCCATATGATAAACCTGCAGACACTCGGCCCTCCGTAGAATGAGTTTGACACCCCTGCTTTAGTGTATTCACAATATGCTTGCATTGATACCAGACATTAATTTAATTTCATCCATTTATTTGCCTAGTTGGAGCCATTGATCGCAGTGTCTCTTTGTTTGAACTAAGCTATTACAAATAGTTAATGTGAATTAGTTAATAGAGTTGTAATAATGCCTCTATTATGTCAGAGTTGTAATAATGTTCATATAAGTACAGCCTGTCTCTTCTTTGCTTCGCATTGATGAAGGGCTTTTTTCTAGCTTTGCATGACTTCAGCGCTGCCCCTAGGAGCCTGTTTCGAACCGTCCTCACTGTGCACTTCACCCCAGCTGCTGTTTGCCATTCTTTTTGTAGGTCACTTGATGTCATCCTGCGGTTGTTGAATGACATTCGAATGAGTTGACGGTCATCTCGGTCAGTGGACAGTCGTTTTCGCCCTCTGCCAGTCTGTAGCTTTGTTGTCCCCAATGTCTGTTGCCTGACCTTGTTCTTAGGAACCGCCGTCTTTGAAATTTTCAGGATGGAAGCAACCTGACGCTCACTGTATCCCTCTGCCAGTAAAGCCAGAATTTAACCCTTCTTTTCCTCACTCAAAGCTTTTCTTTTCAACTCTTTTGTCATGCTGAATAGTTATTTTATTATTCAAATTACCTATGAGGTACTACTTGCACTGTTTTTGCCATCCAGCTGGTCCTATTGCAAGAGGATAGTGATGACCACAGCAGTGTTTTTTTTTACTTTTCCTCGTTAAATTAGATTTGGTTCAGGTAATCAACTAATCAGTTCCTCATTAAGTAAAATGAGGTGTGCTTGTGTTGGAATTCAACAGACACTGGAATGGAATGGCTGCCATACATGTAGAGATGCTGATTAAAGAAAAATTAGGAGTGGTCTCTTCATTTTTTCCAGAGCTGTATATCGCTGTCGTCTTTGTAGGATGTTTTTGGGGAGCGCTACTAACAAGCAAACTCTAAATATCAAACATAAAACCAAATTTACCCTGGTGAAAAAAAGTTCATCTGGCCACCTATTTCCGAGTAGAAACAGTGGGGACTGAAGGACTCCCAACAGATAAGTGCTTTCTGTGACTTAATTCCTAACACACATCTATAATCAATTCATACATTTGTGATTGATGTCAATGTGGCTTTTGGTTGGGTTAGAACTGATAGCCCAAAGCGTGTGTTGGCATGGTGAAAAGTTGGGCAAAGCGGAGAAATGCGCATCATCTTTCTTTTCTCTCAAATCCTTAATTCCGCGAGCGAACTTGCAATAAAATAATTAAAGTCACATTTCAATGGTAAATTCATAAGCACAAATAAGAATGACAATTATAGACTTTCAAAATTGCTTTTTTATCACCTGTCTGTTTACTAAGTTTTTTTGGAGCAGTATTGTTCATATATTCGTTCATATAAGTACACGTAACAACTACATTGTTCCTACATAACTACCCATTCCTACCACACACTTACATTATTGATATTACGTAGTTACGTTGAAATTACCCTGTAAGTAACGGGCTGTAGTTTGAAGGCTTATCAATAAAACTGCCATTTTGAAAGCTACACCCTCCTCCTTCCATGACTTTTCCTAAAAAGTATATTACATTGTTCTGTTGTCAGAATTCTAATCTCACAAATGGAAAACTATTTAGAGACTATTTACCTGTTTTTTTCACCTTGTTTTACGACTTAATCGCCAATAGCCCATGGCACTTAGCGTTGGTACCCAAATGGTACCCAGGCGCTCATCACCCCTCACTAAATGCATGACGTCAATGGATGAATGTGCGATACTCTCAGATGAATGATAGTCTTGGTTGAATTTGAATGAAATTACAAATGAAATACAAGATTTCCATGACCATTCAAAAATTTAATTAGTCTATTTTTGAAACATAATACAAACGATATAGGCTACTTGACAATTCAACGTATGTATCACACTTAACCGTTTTTCAGTAGGAGATTCAGCATTCTTGTGTAGGCTAATTCATCAAATGTAAATCTAAATAATTATTCACTAAACGTAATACCAGACATTCTTTAGCAATTACCAATTCAACAAACTTATTACAACATTACTGTTTTTATTAGGAGAGAAAACCAAAATCGCATACACATCCTATCATCTCTCTTTGAATTTTCTTTTGTTTCACTTGTAAATAGCAATGAAATAGCAATGGCATCAATGGATGAATGGGCGATAACCCTCTGACCAACCCAGACACACCTATGCATGTGACTGAAGTGTAATGATGAAGAATGATGATAAAGGGTATAAATTGTATATAATCTGATCAACTCAGATACAATTTACAGCGTTTAGTTCACAATGGCAAACAAAACCCGACGATCCGACGCCCCGAAAGCATTGCAGATGCTGCAAAATTTAAATGAGATGGGGTCAAATAGAAATAGATTCCAATACAGACGTGTTGGATGTCGGGTCTTCATCTGATTCTGATAATGAGCCGCCACCTCAAATGCCTGAGACTCCTCACAAAAAATAGAAACAAACCAACAGCAACTGCAAATGCCACTGTGAGACACTACTGTAAGTTATCGTTTGATCATCCTTTTACTCTGCTCATCTAATATATATTTTAAAATTTCGTTATTCATGTATGTCACAGTGTGATAAGGAACCCAGGTGCAGGATGAACGGTGAAACAAGGGTTTACTACACAAGGGCATTTATAGGCTGTGGCATGGGCGTTGTTAGGCCTGGGCGTCCGGGGCTATAGCCCTGGATCTTTTATGAACGTCCCCGGATCTCAAATTTTGTATATATATATATATTTTTTTTTTTACAAAAAAATAATAAAAAATAGCCCCTGATCTATTGATCTGTAATTCCAATCATGCGTTAAAGCCCTCAAAAAACATGATATTGTTGATAGAAAAACGCAAATGTTTTATGTCCTCTGTGTGTCATTTAAGCAGCAGATGTACTTTGCACTATTTGGACATGCGTATTTGCAGTGAGCCCGCCAAGAGAGAAAGCGATTGAGTGCACTGGTTACAGGGCTGATCGGTGTAGGCATCTGATTCTGGCAGCTAATTATTTAGAATCATTATTCCAGGAGCAATATAAGAAGTGCAGCTGAAGAATAGGGCTGCACGATTAATCGAAATCATATTGAAATCGCAATTAGAAAATGTGCGATTTCTAAACAGCAGAAAGTTGCGGTTTTGGCTTTTTATTTTATTTTCACGCTCAATCAAAATAATAATTTTTACTGGTGTGCCATCTTCTCTATTATCATAATCATATTCGTATTTGTATACAATTTATTAGGAGTTGATTTTAGAATCAATTTGCCTACTTAAAAATAAAAATTCAGATTATTAGTAAAAAGGTAGGAGTCTGGCAAGCAAACAGCACAATCGTGTCAGTCAACACATATCTACAAGCGCTCATACCACACATCTTCCCCTACCTTTTGCCATTTTAAGACAATAAATGTTACACAATTCAATTGTCCAGCTGTATATCTCAAATTGGTCAATCAAAAAATACAATACATTGTTCTGATCACGCCTCTCACCGTCCCAATTGATTAAAAGTGAGTGAAAGTGATTATTCTTAAAATATCCTAATTCCATGATGGCTCTATAACTAACGAAAGTAATAGCCACAATAAAGTTGGGTCGGGGAAACGATACTAGCTGTGCAGGCACTGTGCAGGCACAGTAAATTTTAACCAGTCAGAAACCTTGAAGATGCGGCATAGAGTGTACTTCAAAATAGTGCGGAGTAGGGCATGCAGTTAGGGAGAGGATGAGGATTGATGAAGACAATGAACCCAGAGGACAATGTGATAGAGAGTAGGGATGATTTGGTGCAATCTTCTGTTGTTTGGGAATATTTCGGGTTCCAGAGAGATGTCACAAACTAATGTAGAAATATTAAAAACCAGTAAGACTGTGTTTTTTAGTCATTTTTTTTCATATGATAAAACTTTCAACACAAACACATTCTTGTCTTTTTTCAAATTTATTAACCATTTAAAACAAACAAATTCTGTAATTCTAATTTTAGACTATTCTATATAGTTTGACGACCCAGTACTGATGCTCTGGCTGGATGGTGTTGATGCGGAGGAGAATGTGTATGCTAATAGGTACGATTCGTATGCTAATGACGAGAAACGCTGTTCAGCTCTGGCTGTTAATGTTTGTCTGAAAGGCTTGGCGGTTGTCGTGTTATAAGATTCAAATAATCTGGATAAATCTCTGTATGCAAGGGACAAGGCCAAAAACCAATTTTGGATGGCCTTGATCTTCGTGCATTCAGGCGGCACTGCATTAAAAACAGAAACGATTCTGTAGTGGAAATCACTGCATGAGCTCACGAACACTTCTGAAAACCATTGTCTGTGAACACAGTACGCTGCTGCATCCACAAATGCAAGTTAAAAATCTACCATGCAAAAAAGAAACCATATATAAACAAGATCCAGAACCGCCGCCACAGCAAGAATGGGAATACATTTCACTTTCAAAACTACAGCAGTTGAGCTCCTCGGTAGTAGTGGTAAACACGTAGTGGTAAACACGCCCCTGTTCCAACTTTTTTGAAACGTGTTGTTGGCATCAAATTCAAAACGGGCATGTATTTTTACAAAAAAAAATTACATTTCTCAGTTTCAACATATTGTCTTTATTCTATTTTCAATTAAACATAGGGATAAACAATTTGCACATCATTGCATTCTGTTTTTATTTGCATTTTACGCAGTGTCCCAACTTTTTTAGAAATGGGGTTGTACTAAAATGTAAGATTATAATAGCTAAATCACCAAGAAAAATGTTAAATGTTGAATGTTCTCTACAAGGTCGTTGCTATAAATAAGAATGTGTTCTTGGCATACAGCTCATTGTATAATCTTCTTGTTTAAACAAACTAACTTGCCAGATATTTGTATTACACTCATTCAGTGGTATAACCATATGTTGTGCTGGTGCCACAAACTGAAAGACTCAATGGCAACAGTACCACCAGTGGGAGTTAGTCTGGACCTCTTATATTAAATTGAAATAGAATCCTAGATGCAATAATATGGCTGCCAATTTGCACACTACAGAAAATGTACTGAAATTGTGTATATATTAATATGATTGGAACATTGCACAAATTTCATGGCGATGTTCTACTGCATGGGAATATCTGCTTTACCAATTGAACATTTTAATGGGGTTGGAGCAATGAGAATCCCCTCTGAGCCTTTGCGCCTTCAGGCCTCTAGGCTAGTGGTAGCCCAGAAGATCCTAGGGGAAGTGACAGGAGCTGCATGTGTTTATATCTGGCTAGAAATAGTGCTCAGCACTATAAATAGAGTACTGTTACTGCTCTGAGTAGAAGAAGATGGGTACTCTGGAGGATGACGTCCCCATCTGGTTTCTACATTCAACACCATCTCATATCTCCTCACTTTCTCCATTTCCTCCAACCCCTAATCTTATCATTTTCTCAGACCTTTCATTTCTTAGTTTATTTCATCCTCCCTCCTCTCAATTCTCAGTTCCCTACATTCCATCATCCTGTCATTTTTATTATAAAGGGTTTTGTTTAAATGTAGGAAAAGGAAAAAAATGGAAAGGGGATATTTGTTAGTTTGTACATGAGGTCCAACCAAATATTAGCTACCTCAATAAACCCATCAACTCAAAATTTGAGTGACTGCCATGATGTGCTCCCGGTGTACAATTAGGATCGACTGCCTTGCTCAGGGACAAAACAATGAATAATATTTTAATTTGCTAGCTCAGGGATTCATCCAGAAACTATTTTGTAACTTGGCAGATGCTCTAAACGCCACCTGCCACCAGAGGTGAAAAAAGTACAAAGTACTTCCCCAGTTTTCACACGAGGGAAGGTTTTAAATAGGAAGTTGAACTCCCTTTAACCAGTAATTTAGGAACTTCCATCACATGGTGAACAAAGCCAAGTAGTTTTAGTTTGTACTTTTATGCCTCTGCCTGAAACCCATATACAATCCTGTTTCCAAAAAAGTTGGGATGCTGCATAAAATGCAAATAAAAGTGGAATGCAATGATGTGCAAATCATTTATCTCTGTATTTAATTGATAATAATACAAAGACAACATATCAAATGTTGAAACTGAGAAATGGTATTGTTTTTGGAAAAATACATGCCCATTTTAAATTTGATTCGTAAAAGATGTTTACCACTGTGTTGCATCACTTCTTTTAACAATGCTCTGCAAGCGTTTGAGAACTGAGGAGACCAATGCTGTAGTTCTGAAAGCGAAATGTATTCCCATTCTTGCTTGATATAGGATTTCAGCTGCTCAACAGTTCGGGGTGTCCTTTGTCATATATTTTGTTTCATAATGCGCCAAATGTTTCCTGGATTCTCTGAATCTTTTAATGATTTTATTTACTGTAGATGATGAGATCCCCAAACACTTTGCAATTTTTCATTGAGAAATGTTATTCTTAAATTGTTGCACTATTTGCCTGTGCAGACTTTCACAGAGTGGTGAACCCCTCCCCATCCTTACTTCTGACAGACCTATCCTCTCTGGAATGATCTTTTAATACCCAATCATGTTACTGACCTGTTGCCAATTGACCTAATTAGTTGTGTGATATTCCACCAGGTTTAGTTTTTTAGCATTACACAACTTTTCCAGTCTTTTGTTGCCTCGCTCCCAACTGTTTTTGAAACGTGTTGCTGGCATCAAATTCAAAGTGAGCATATATTCTTCAAGAAACAATAAAATGTATCAATTTCAACATTTGATATGTTGTCTTTATAATATTTTCTATTGAATAAAGGGTTTAAATAATTTGCACATCATTGCATTCTGTTTTTATTTACATTTTACGCAGCGTCCTAACATTTTTGGAAACGGGGTTGTAAATATCTCGTGCATTAGCATGCTAGACTTAAACATGACCAATAAGGGTTCATACTAACTCTGATCTGGGGTTAGGGTTATGTGGTCGTTCAGTGAAAAGTACAAACATTTCTACTGATTTTATTAATTTCAGTCAGAAATACCCAGAGCACCACATGGTCCACTGCCGACTAACAATAAACTCAATAAACATGCCTCTCATTCAGAACAGGGGTTTATTGCAGACATGTTTTAGTCTTCTAAACATGAGGTACATGTATAACTACTAGTCATACACATTTTTTATTAATGCATTTAAAACTACAGGTCTACATGTAGGTCTAGTTGAACTTATTTCTAAAAATAACAATTTGTTCACTAACTGCATACTAATAAGGCCATTGACAGGTTTCCCCTACCTTATGATCGTCTCCCTTTTATTTGGTGAGAGAAATCTGTGCCAGTAGTTAAGGGGACGAAGCAATTTGATTCACATTATATTTTTTCTACTGTATGCTTATGATCTCAAAAAACCAAGCGCGTACTGTGTCATTAGTATATTTTGGATTGAAAGGGCAATTGTTTTTATAGAACAATCTGTAATTTATGCTTACAGACGAGTTTAATGTTACAATGATTTTGGCATCCTCACTTGGTTTGCTCTAATGTTCTATATATTTTGCTGCATCCTTTTCAACAATTTTATTGTGTATTGCAATAGCTGCTCCTGTTTTGTACCAAAAGGAGGCTTGTGTCAGAGTTACTCTCTGGTTGGGAGGAGAGGTGCGTAAGAGGTAGAGAGAGGCTCGAACATGGCACACACAACTCGCAACACAAACACAACTAGAGAGTTTGATATCGGGACAGGAATAATTCACAATACCATTTGACCAAATCTTCAAACTTGGAATGAAAAAGAAAACATTTAATTATCTTTTGTAATCATCAGTCTGCACACGCAACGCAAGCAATGTTTTTTGCCAGTTTAGTGAACCGTAAAAACTGAAATATCTGATACATACAGTGGATGTACATACAGTGGATATAAAAAGTCTACACACCCCTGTTAAAATGCCAGGTTTTTGTGATGTAAAAGAATGAGACAAAGATAAATCATGTCAGAACTTTTTCCACTTTTAATGTGACCTATAATGTGAACAATTCAATTGAAAAACAAAATGAAGTCTTCGAGGGGGAAAAATGAAAAATAAAAACCTTACAATAAGCTGGTTGCATAAGTGTGCACACCCTCTTATAACTGGGGATGTGGCTGTGTTCAGAATTAACCAATAACAATCAAACTCATATTAAATAGAAGTCATTACACCCCTGCCATCATTTAAAGTGACTCTGATTAATCACAAATAAAGTTCAGCTCTTCTAGTAGGATTTTCCTGACATTTTCTTAATTGCATCTCAGAGCAAAAGCCATGGTCCACAGAGAGCTTCCAAAGCATCAGAGGGATCTCATTGTTGAAATATATCAGTCAGGAGAAGGGTAAAAAAGAATTTCCAAAGCATTAGATATACCATGGAACACAGTGAAGACAGTCATCATCAAATGGAGAAAATATGGCACAACAGAGACATTACCAAGAACTGGACGTCCCTCCAAAACTGATGAAAAGACGAGAAGAAAACTGGTCAGGGAGGCTTCCAAGAGGCCTACAGCAACATTAAAGGAACTGCAGGAATTTCTGGCGAGTACTGGCTGTGTGCTACATGTGACAACAATCTCTCGTATTCTTCATATAAATGGGCAATGGGGTAGGGTGGCAAGATGGTCTTTTCTTACAAAGAAAAACATCCAATCCTGGCTGAAGTTTGCAAAAACAAACATCAAGTCCCCCAAAAGCATGTGGGAAAATGTGTTATGGTCTGATGAAGCCAAGGTTGAACTTTTTGGCCATAATTCCAAAAGGTATGTTTGGCGCAAAAACAACACTGCACATCACCCAAAGAACACCATACCCACAGTGAAGCATGGTGGTGGCAGCATCATGCTTTGGGTCTGTTTTTCTTCAGCTGGAACCAGGGCCTTAGTCAGGGTGGAGGGAATTATGAACAGTTCCAAATACCAGGCAATTTTGGCACAAAACCTTCAGGCATCCGTTAGAAAGCTGAAGATGAAGTTCACCTTTCAGCATGACAACGTCCCAAAGCATCCATCCAAATCCACAAAAGCATGGCTTCACCAGAAGAAGATTGACGTTTTGGAATGGCCCAGCCAGAGCCCAGACCTGAATCCAGTTGAACATCTGTGGGGTGATCTGAAGTGGGCTGTGCACAGGAGATGTCCTCGCAATCTGACAGATTTGGAGCGCTTTTGCAAAGAAGAGTGGGCAAATATTGCCACGTCAAGATGTGCCATGCTAATAGACTCCTACCCAAAAAGACTGAGTGCTGTAATAAAATCAAAAGGTGCTTCAACAAATTATTAGTTTAAGGGTGTGCACACTTATGCAACCAGGTTATTGTGAGTTTTTTATTTTTAATTTTTCCCCCTCAAAGATTTCAGTTTGTTTCTCAATTGAATTGTTCACGTTATAGGTCACATTAAAGATGGAAAAAGTTCTGACATGATTTATCTTTGTCTCATTCTTTTACATCACAAGAACCTGGCATTTTAACAGGGGTGTGTAGACTTTTTATATCCATTGTATGTATTAAGACCCTTTGCCATGACACTCCAAACTGAGGTCAGATATATCCTGTTTTCTTTGATCATCCTGAAATGTGACTACAACTTGATTGGAATCCACCTGTGGCAAATGCAATTGACTGGACTGATTCACATGACAAACACATATATACAGTTGTGGTCATAAGTTTGCATACCCTGGCAGAAATTGTGAAATTTTGGCATTGATTTTGAAAATATGACTGAGCATGCAAAAACTGTCTTTTATTTAAGGATAGTGATCATATGAAGATATTTATTATCACATAGTTGTTTGGGTCCTTTTTAAATCATAATGATAACAGAAATTACCCAAATGGCCCTGATCAACATTTTACATACCCTTGAATATTTAGCCTTTATGACCTGTAGGGATTTTGTCAAGATGAATGGGCAGCTATACCACCTGCAAGAATTCAGGGCCTCATAGACAACTATTAGACAAAAGACTGCATGCTGTCATCGATGCTAAAGGGGGTAATACACAGTATCAGGAAATAAGGCTATGGAGACTTTTGAACAGGGGTCAGTTCATTTTTTTCTTTGTTGCCATGTTTTGTTTTATGATTGTGCAATTCTATTACGACCTTCAGTTGAATGTGAATCCCATAAGAAATAAAAGACGTGTTTTGCCTGCTCACTCATGTTTTCTTTACAAATGGTACATATATTACCAATTCTCCAAGGATATGCAAACTCTTTGAGCACAACTTTATATAGTTAGCTAGTATGCCAGTATGGGACCGATTGAAACATACTGCTTCATCATGAAATTGCGTCTCAACATTATATTATGTCGCGCGTTAACATCACATCAAGTCTGAATATTTAGTTAGACACCATTAAGCACTGTGTTAAACTGACTAACGTTTCTTATGGAGTTTGCTTCCACCACAAATAGCATTTATGAAATGTATAGCTATTGCCATAGGCCATTTTAAAAGCATTTTAGCCAGTAATACTAGTATCTTACTACTTGGAATAGACAGATTTTACACTGCCAAAGCTATGTAATTTAATGGCACAATAGTGTTTGTTCTTCTTTCATACGTTAATGACATTGATGCAATAACTATTAATATAGGTGACAATAACTGACTTTTATTGCGCAAGGGGTTTTGGTCTATATTACTCCAAAAAGCATGCACGGATTCGTACTTCCACCAGAAATTGTAGACCATCCCGGAACCTTTGGTATACTATTTTCAGCGTACTATGATTTGAGACATACTAATCTTCTCGTTTACTAATCTGGCATACTATATAGTATGCAAGTATGCAATTTGAGATCCAGCCTATATGACCAAAAGTATGTAAACACCCCTACTAATTATTGACTTCAGGTGTTTCAGCCAGTCCCATTAGAGAGAAGTAATATACACTTTATCACATTTGTGTAAACATTGTCTGATTTATGGCTTTAGGGATTAACCTTTGACCTTTGAGTTGTGTGAATGGGGATCAATGTGATTATGGGATTAATAATTTATCGATTATGTCAATGATTAAAAGGGTTCATTTCCGGACTTCCCAGGTGTGTCAGGGGTTGTTTTTATGATGCTGACCCCAAGATGTTTGAGAAATAAGTGTTTTATGTATATGTTTTCATAGGTGTAAGATGTTTTTTAAATGTGTTTCTCACAGGAGTGAGATGGGCCTGTGTTTCTTAGGGAGGGGCTGTGGCCTTCTCATGGTTAGAGAGGGGTGATGGGCACTCAGAGGAAGGTGTCTGGTTTTGGGGGTCTCGGGCTAGGGAGGGGGGCTGGTCAAGGGGTCAGGGTGATGGGTAGGTCAAGGGAATGGAGGGGCTGTGGGCTTCTCATGGGTAGGGATGTGATGATGGGCACTCAGGGGAAGGGGCCTGGTTTTGGGAGCTCTCGGGGAAGGGAGTGTGTGTCATAAATAAGAGGTAAGTTTCCTCCTGTCCAAACCTGAACTTTAGCTTTAGAGTGACGAGACCAAAATAGACCATTTTGGTCACAACCATAAGCGCTATGTTTGGAGAGGGGTCAACAAGTTCTATAGTGAACAGTGGGTCACTGATGTTTTAGGGGTGTGTGAGCTCTAAAGGCACGGGGAATCTTGTGAAAATTGAGGGTAAGATGAATGCAGCATGTTATCAGAAAATACTGGCAGACAATTTGCATTCTTCTGCACGAAAGCTGCGCATGGGACGCTCTTGGACTTTCCAACACAACAATGACCCTAAGCACAAGGCCAAGTTGACCCTCCAGTGGATACAGCAGAAATAGGTCAAGGTTCTGGAGTGGCTATCACAGTCTCCTGAACTTAATATCATTGAGCTACTCTGGGGAGATCTCAAACGTGCGGTTCATGCAAGACGACCAAAGAATTTGCATGACCTGGAGGCATTTTGCCAAGACGAATGGGCAGCTATACCACCTGAAATAATTTGGGGCCTCATAGACAACTATTACAAAAGACTGCACACTGTCAATGATGCTAAAGAGGGTAATACACAGTATTAAGAACTAAGGGTATACAGACTTTTGAACAGGGGTCAGTTCATTTTTTTCTTTGTTGCCATGTTTTGTTTTATGATTGTGCCATTCTGTTATGACCTACAGTTGAATGTGAATCCCATAAGAAATAAAAGACGTGTTTTGCCTGCTCACTCTTGCTTTCTTTACAAATGGTACATATATTGCCAATTCTCCAAGGGTATGCAAACTTTTGAGCACAACTGTATTTTGTGGGTTGGTAACTTGTAATTCTTGATCTGGCTGGGTGTGTATCCGCTGAAAATTATAAGGTTACTGTTTTAATACAAGCAAATAATAACAATAATTTTAAAGACATCAGAAATATTCAAAGAATAATTTTTAATTTACCTATGAAGTATCTTGATGGAGAAGAATTAGCTGAATTAATCAAAGATTCAGCATCTTCCTTAATTCAATCTTTTCTCGATGATGTTGTCAGGTCAATAAGTTCAGAAAGAATTTATGAAAGAGACATGATTCAAAGTCCTAAAAATAAACAAAATATATTTTATTCAACATGTTTTTTTTTTTTACTCTAAGTAGGGAAATAATGGTACGCAAAAGTTACAGATTCGGTACAGTGGAAAACATAACTTTTTATTTTAAATTATTATGAAGTTGTCCCAAACTGGGGCCTCAGGATGTGGCTTGCGCTAGCCATATTTATAACAATATGTAATAGGGTACTTCAGTTGCTAAACAAAATCAGTCTCCTGGGATTATTATTCAACACATAAAAACATAGTTAAAAATAATCTATATTCTTTCGATTCACAGTGCCAACATTATACCCCTAAATGTTAAAGTTAAAACTTATCATATAACATTTTAACTTTAATAGATTGTTAGGATAAAAACTATGGAAAAATATATGGCTTACCTTTTATTCTTGTTTGAAAAAGAGGTAACACTTTACTTGAAGTGTAGTGTCATAACATGGTCATAACTCTGTCATAACCATGGCATAATGTGTCATGTCAGCTGACATATCCTGTCATAACATGGTCACGACACTAATGACACATATATTTTGAAATATGACATATATTGTGTTTTTTAGGACTGGTTATGACACCTACAGTGGATATAAAAAATCTACACACCCCTGTTAAAATGCCAGGTTCTTGTGATGTAAAAGAATGAGACAAAGATAAATCATGTCAGAACTTTTTCCACCTTTAATCAATTGGATTCAGGTCTGGGCTCTGGCTGGGCCATTCCAAAACGTTAATCTGCTTCTGGTGAAGCCATGCTTTTGTGGATTTGGATGTGTGCTTTGGGTCATTGTCATGCTGAAAGGTGAACTTCCTCTTCATCTTCAGCTTTCTAACGGACGCCTGAAGGTTTTGTGCCAAAATTGACTGGTCTTTGGAACTGTTCATAATTCCCTCCACCCTGACTAAGGCCCCGGTTCCAGCTGAAGAAAAACTGCCCCAAAGCATGATGCTGCCACCACCATGCTTCACTGTGGGTATGGTGTTCTTTGGATGATGTGCAGTGTTGTTTTTCGCACCAGACATACCTTTTGGAATTATGGCCAAAAAGTTCAACCTTGGTTTCATCAGACCATAACACATTTTCCCACGTGCTTTTGGGAGACTTGATGTTTGTTTTTGCAAACTTCAGCCGGGCTTGGATGTTTTTCTTTGTAAGAAAAGGCTTCCGTCTTGCCACCCTACCCCATAGCCCATTCATATGAAGAATACGGGAGATTG
>JACXGI010001237.1:6362-31032 GCA_016801175.1 Esox masquinongy | reverse complement strand
TGGACGTCCAATCTTGGTAATGTCTCTGTTGTGCCATATTTTCTTCACTTGATGATGACTGTCTTCACTGTGTTCCATGGTATATCTAATGCTTTGGAAATTCTTTTGTACCCTTCTCCTGACTGATATCTTTCAACAATGAGATCCCTCTGATGCTTTGGAAGCTCTCTGCGGATGATGGCTTTTGCTCTGAGATGCAACTAAGAAAATGTCAGGAAAATCCTACTAAAACAGCTGAACTTTATTTGTGATTAATCAGAGTCACTTTAAATGATGGCAGGTGTTTAATGACTTCTATTTAACATGAGTTTGAATGTGATTGGTTAATTCTGAACACAGCCACATCCCCAGTTATAAGAGGGTGTGCACACTTATGCAACCAGGTTATTGTATGGTTTTTATTTTTCATTTTTCCCCCTCGAAGATTTCAGTTTGGAATTGTTCACATTATAGGTCACATTAAAAGTGAAAAAAGTTCTGACATGATTTATCTTTGTCTCATTCTTTTACATCACAAAGACGTGGCATTTTAACAGGGGTGTGTAGACTTTTTATATCCACTGTATATATATAATATGGTATTATCACAAATTTTGAGCTCCTGCTCTAAATATCCTGGTAGTTTTTCAGTGATTTCATGTATAGGCATGTCTCTGAACCCTGGTATAACTGGGCAGAATGTATCGTTTGCTCTAGACGACATATTTTAAGTCCATTCAAATAAGCTAATGTCTTAAAAAACAGGCTACCAATATTGAAACATGCATCCAACCCCTTGGGTGGGGCTAGAATCGTAATTGCTTATGAGTCTCAAACTATGGAAACGTTTAAAGAATCTCCCTCCCAAGCGAAAAGGGGGAGCTCTTTTAAGATCCCCTCCCCCTCAAAATTCTAGTCACTAGACATCTGTTAAAACACTTTTTTATTACTCAAAATATACTTCCTAAGAATAACCTCTTTGATGAGGCAGATTCACTTTATATGTAGCCTAAGGGTAATCAACCCAAAAACAGACACACATTGTTTCCTGATCAACCCCCTCCCCTTCTCCATGAGACCTGTTATTATTGTTCTTAGGCAGTCACCTGAAATAAATATCTGTGAGAACCCCAAAACCAGATCCCTCCCTTCCCTAACCTGAGACCCCCAACACCAGACACCTTCCTCTGAGTGCCCATCACCCCTCCCTAACCATGAGAAGGGCACAGCCCCTCCCTAAGAAACACAGGCCCATCTCCCTCCCGTGAGAAACACATTTAAAAAACATCATACACCTATGAAAACATATACATAAAACACTTTTATTAACCAAACATCCTGGGGTCAACATCATAAAAACCACCCCTCCCTAAAAGACACTTGGGAAGTCCGGAAATGAACCCTTTTAACCTTTGACATAATCGATAAATTATTAATCCCATAATCACATTGATCCCCATTCACACAACTCAAAGGTCAAAGGTTAATCCCTAAAGCCATAAATCAGACAATGTTTACACAAATGTGATAAAGTGTATAGTACTTCTCTCTCCCATTGCTCCCAGGTGCATAAAATCCAGTGCATAGCAATGAAATCCCCATAGACAAACATTAGCAGTACAATGGGTCTTACCGAAGGGCTCAGTTACTTTAAACGCGGCACTGTCAGAGGATGCCACCTTTGCCACAAGTCAGTTTGTGAAATTTCTGCACAAGTAGATCTGCCCCGGTCAATGTTAAGTGTTATAATTGTGAAATGGAAGCAACAACAGCACAGCCACGAAGTGGTAGACCACAGAAACATAAAAATCACCTACCATCTATTGCATCACCCACAACAGAGTTCCAAATTGCCTCTGGAAGCAACATCAGCACAATAACTGTGCGTCAGAGCATCACAAAATGGGTTTCCATGGTCGAGCAGCTGACCATGTAAGCCTCACAGGAGATTGTTACCTACCAGAATGCATAGTGCCTACTGTAAAGTTTGGTGGGGGTGGGATAATGGTCTCAGGATGTGTTTCAAGATTTGGGCTAGGCCCCTTAGTTCCAGTGAAGGGTCATCTTTTGTCATTTTTGACAATTGGTTGCTTCCAACTTTGTGGCACCAGTTTGGAGAAGGCCCTTTCCTATTCCAGCATGACTCTGTCCCTGTGCACAAAGCAGGGTCCATAAAGACATGGTTCGAAAAGGTTGGTGAGGAGGAACTCAAGTGCCCTGCACAGAGCCCTGACCTCAACCCCAATGAACACCTTTGGGATGAATTGCGATTGGGGCGATTGCAAGCCAGGCCTTCTCGTCCAGCATCAGTGCCTGACCTCATAAATGCTTTTTTGGCTCAATGGACACAAATTCCAACACAGACTCTCTGAAATCTTGTGGAAAGCCTTCCCAGAAGAATGGCTGCTGTTATAGCTGCAAAAGTGGGGCCGACTCCGTATTTATGCCCTTGGTTTTGGAATAGGATGTCCAACAAGCCCATATAGGTGTGATGGTCGGGTGTCCACATACTTTTGGCCATAGTATATATTCACAGTAAAAACAAAATGAAAGATATAACATTAAGATATTGTAAATGTTTTTCCTTTTTTTCCTTTGCTACCCCTTCCCGTCCCAGAATACATTCACACATTTTTTAATAGAAAACTCATTGAGTTAGTGTTTCTTTAACTGCATTGATGCTGGAGAGTACTTTCTTGTTAATCAAGCAGTGGGATAAGAAACAGGAGCTTAGTGAGATGTGCTTCAGGACATTTATCTTTGACTCCTCCCAGCCTTCAAGGATTTACTGCAATGAGGCAGCAATTTGGATTTTGGAAAAGTGTTAAGGGCTAATAACTGCATAAATAATGAATAACAGTAGATAACTGTAATTTTGAATGATGACAATAAATAGTGAAAATGCACACTTTCTCTCTCTTCTCTGCCTCGTCCCTCTGTCTCTCTGTCTCTACTCTCTTTTTCCTAACTCTCTCCTTTCCAATTCCACCCTTGCTCTCTAGGCGTATGAATGAACTGTAACTATAATGTCAGATTTGTTAAACCGGTCAGTGTGCTGACATTAGCGAGGCTCTTCTGTTTACGCTGCTCAATCATCACTATTCCCCACACACACACTCACACTAGAGGAATGCTTCAAGGTTGAAAGGACTGTGTGCATGCATGTTTGCCTACATGTCTGTATGGGTGACTCATGTGTTACGATGAGTGTATGGCTTTCAGTGTCTGTCAGACAGCGCTTCAGCAATATGAAGGCATATTTCAGTCCTTCAAAGCCTATCTCTGTCAGCACAGCAAACACCTCAGCAGCAAGGGCAATTTCTCAATGTCACTCAGGCATTAGGTAGACTGAACTACAGGCAGCCAGTAGTCCAAACACAGCACCACTTTACAGATGACAGGAATCAGCCTTGGTGTTGATATCACAGAATAACTGTAATTTATCTACAAAATAAATTAGTAATTTATCTACAAATAATAGTAATTTATCTACAAATAAATTACTAATCATGGGGCTGGTTTCACAGACACAGATTAAGCCTAGTCCTGGACCAAAAATCAAGATCAAGCTAAGTTTTAGTCTTTCCTGAACAAATCCTAATGCCTAATTTGTTTTATCCGTGGCAAGAATTGAACTCCATTCGACTATGTGGCAGTCTGCGTTTCTAACCATTACGCTATTTAACTATGGGTAGTCAATCAGTCAGTCAGTCAGGCACTCACTTACTCACTCAGTAAGAGACATTCGCTTTTCTTGGCCGGCTCCGCCTATGTGGTCCAGCAAAAAAATATCAAGTCAAGTCAAAGTTTATTTATCAAATGCACGGAATAACACAGCGTCATCCTGCACAATAAAATTCTCGTGACATGGCACACGACATCTACGCAGTGAGAATTAAGAGATATACAGCTCCGGAAAAAATTAAGTGACCACTGCACATTTTTCTTTCCTTTCCAAAAAAGTTGAGAAGGAAAGTTTTGAGTGAGGAACAGAAGCATTCAATTTGCAGTGGTCTCTTAATTTTAACCCTTCTGTTCCTCACTCAAAACCTTCCTTTTTGACTTTTTTGGAAAGGAAAGAAAAAGGTGCAGTGGTCTCTTAATTTTTTCTGGAGCTGTATTTTTGTTGTTAAAGCTTATATATTTCATTTTTTAATAGATTCCTATAGCGATGACATATACTTCTAAAACCACTTTTTGGTCATTGACCTTTAGATTTACCCTTTTACATTCCGGTGATTATATAAGAATTGATCCTTCCCAGGGGTGTCAAACTGGTTCCACGGAGGGCCGAGTGTCTGCATGTTTTCGCTCTCACCTTGTACTTGATTGATTAATTAGGTCAGTAATTGATTAGTTTCTACCTTCACCTGGTTGCTTAGGTCTGAACTGAGAACTAATTCACAGGAAAAAACAAAAACCTGCAGGCACTCGGCCCTCCGTGGTACCGGTTTGACACCCCAGTTCTATACAAACGTTTTTTTAATAGCTCACTATGCATGTCAGCTAGAGATCTGCAAACAAGTGTGGTGTTTTCCTTTACCTCTCTTCTGAAAGGTACACCTCTTCTTTTTTCCAAATTCGTTATCTTGATTTTATTTTTGAAAAATCTATTATTACAACTCTTACCTAAGAGTCTCTTCATTTTTTCCAGAGCTGTATAAAGCAAAAATATAGCAATAATATACATAACTGTGACGGTTCCGCCTGCTACGGCGGCGGGACGCCTCCCCTCCTTGCTCCTATGGTCGTCATCCCTGTCCTTCTGACCACCACCGGTCCTGCCACATGATCCCGGATCCCTACAGCTGCACCTGTCTACACATCATCAGACTCATCACTCACACCTGTGTTTGTACTCACCTGTTCCGTGTTGTCTTGATTGGTATGTGTATTTAGCTCTGTGGGTTTGTTTCACCCTTTGTCGCTTATTATTCTGTTATGTTTACTGAGGTACCCGTGCTGTTGTACGCACAGTTCCAGTTTTGTTCCAGCAGGCTGTTTTGGTTGTTTAGCACCTTACAAACCAGTAGGCTGTAGTCCTCTCTAGTTTTGACCATTTTGTTTTACCAAGTACTTACCTCAGGCTGTGCAGTATCCCTGGGTTCCTCATCCTCATTATTAAACTACCTCTTTTGGGACTTTGAGTTTCTTACGCCTGCTTCCTCTCCAACGATAACAATACAATAAAAATGTAAACTAGCAGCAATTAAAAAAAAAGAATAGGATGGGGAATATTAACAATATGGGTAGGAGCAGTGGTGTAGTGGTGCCCGGAGAAGTGGGTATACTGTAATCAGGGGTGTAGAATTGGGGGGGGGGGGTCATGACCCCCCCAATATTACAGACAGGTCAATGTAACCCTCCTGGAAAAGAGTGAAAATCTAATGACTCATAATTGTATCCTAATTTAGTTACTTGGTGTTTGGTAATGAAGGGCCTACTTTGCATCAGCAACACTGACTCAATGACAAACAAGTCATTCATAAGAATACAACAGATGGCACCTTTATTCATACCTTTATTCATATTCTAGTTTCTAAGTAATTAATCATTTGATTGTTAATCATAAATATAATAATAAAGTATGTGTCAGGCAGTCATTCATGCAATGGTATGCAAAATCATGATCCTATTAAACAGCTATTTCAATTAGTGTACAATCATTTAGAAATCAATTATTTATTTATCAATCATTGGACACCTATTTGGAAGTTGAAAACAAACATTTCAGCACTTTGTCAACAATTATTAAATGATCAATATGTTTTGATTTTAAATGTAGCCAGAAACGTCATCAGAAAGTAGAAACAGAACTTATCAAGGAGAATTAACCCAACTCCAACCACTGAATCTATTGAGAGATGCAGAATATAGGTATAGAGGACACATACACATTAATAGTGTAGTAAGAACATTTACTTAAACTCCATTAGAGAATACTACAATAGAGAATACTACAGACAAGGTATTCCAAAACAGTTCAAAGGTTCTACCAAAAACAGTCAAACTTATGTGTGAGTGTGGGTGAGAAAGTAAGCATGTGATTGATTGATTGTGTGTGAGAGAGGGAGTGTATTGAATGAGAGTGTGTGCCCTGTGGCCTACATTGCAGAGGTCTCTTTAGCTACTGATGCCTTTAAGCACAACTAACTTTTCAAAGGTTGTGGCATTTAGACGTCGTTGATGGGGCCGGTTGATCAGCCCAGCAAAGGAAAATAAACGCTCTACTGTAGCTGAGGATGGGATGATTGTGTTAAACCTCCAAAAAGGTGCTTGATTAGGGGATACTCCTCCAAAGATGCCAAATACACGTTTCTCACCTTGACCTTCTTCAGGTATGGATGCCTTTTCTGTTCTGATCTCAACAAGTCTGGGCAAATTACTGAGTAGGCACCAATCAGAGGCAGCATTTTTATGATGTCATCATTTAGATTTTTCACAAACTATTTTTCTGTATTTTTAAGCTACAAAATACATAACACTAAAGTATTTTGATACAAAATATGAAGCCATTTTCATCGATTACAAATGACAAAATTCTATTTTGTATTTGAAATACATATTTAAAATACATACATTCATAAATCCTGCCCATCCCTGTCTAACACTATGTAGATACATTGGAAACCAAGTCTTTGAACTACCTTAACTTACTCAGTTTCTTGCATCCTAACCAGAGGTTTTTGGACTTTATAGTAAATCTTTCACTTACTTTACTGTCTATAGGTCTGGCCAATCATTGATGTCTATGAAGAACAAAAAACATACAGTATACTCAGTAATTTACAATGAAAGTGCAAATAAGGTGACCAATTTACACCACAACAAGATTGCAATATTGTATTAAAAAAGCAAGCTATGTGCTGTATGATCCACTCTTGGCCATATGAAAGCTGAAAGGTTTTAAATAAGAAATCTAGCAAACTGGCTATCAGTCCTGATGTCAGCTTCCCTACCTGCATTTTCCAATTGAGCTAGCTACCATTTCCAAAACTCAAAAATTGTCAACAGTAAAGTTAGCTAGCTAAGACAGTTAACGAGGGAGTACTGCCAAACCGCAACATTGACAAATTGATTTAAGGCAAAAATACGTAATTTACCAATGGATGTACCAATGGATGTACCAAGTCCTTACCATGGAGGATCCGGTTGCTTTCAAAATCTTTCAAAATCTGGAAGTGCACCAGCAGAGCTGGCAGTTTTGTCTGCTGCTCGGCTATGTTTATTTGGTTGGACAAATGACAATGTTGTTTTATGAGTTTGTTTCATAATGTATTTCGGAAGTAACGTTAAGCCTATGGAAATATCATTTTGCCTCGGGGAAAAAAAACCCCTGAATATTCTGGCAGGTAAAAATATTTGACTGAAGTGAAGTAACATGAGTTTCTAAATAACCAGCCAATCAGAGCTATGTCATACGTCGGTCTCGGGCACATTATTTATTGGTCGTTTTTAAAATGTTGCGTTTGTAATAATAATGTGACTGGCTTTTGTATGCTAATTTTGCATTCTTTATCACAAAAATAATGTATATTGCATATACTTTCACTGTACTACATTCATACGCATCAGTAAGAAGTCAGTATACGCTATGCCCGCTGACAAAAAAGTGGGTAGAAAGTGTATTCTTTGTGTATTCTTTATACCCTCCACTAAACCACTGGTAAGAAGTGAGTGTACGCAATGGCAGCTGACAAAAAAGTGTGTATATGGCGTATACCTCTGTATACCCTCCACTACACCACTGGGTAGGAGTATTGAATATTATTAGATATAGCAAATATAACACTGATCCAACCTAAAAATGGAAGGTAATGATTCGCACTTATATTTTTCAAGTTGACCCAATGTAAATGGGTCAAAGCTTCACTTTCCAACAACACAACAATCCTAAACACAGCCAAGACAATGCAGAAGTGGCTTCAGGACATGTCTGTGAATGTCACTGAGTGGCCTAGCCAGGGCCCAGACTTGAACCCGATAGAACATCTCTGGAGAGACATGAAAATGTCTGTGCAGCGACAATCACCATCCACACTGACAGAGCTTTAGAGGGTCTACAGAGAACAGTATGAAAAACTCCTCGAATGCAGGTGTGCCAAGCTTGTAGCCAGGGGCGTCACCAGACCCGGGCTTTCGGGGCTGGTGACTCAGTAGCCCTGCTGACTCAGCCTTTCCATTAGCCTTCGGGTGTCGTGGCGAGGATGTGACATGCTCGAATTCCCATTCGGCCGCAAACTTCAGGAATTCACCACAGGTGAATTGTGGTCCATTATCAGAAATCACTCTATCTGGTTGGCCATAGCGGGCAAACTGAGTTTAACAATGTTTGATTGTTGTTTCCGCTCAGAGATCAGGTAGGAGGTCAATCTCGCAGAAGTCTGAGTAATTATCCACTAACAGAAGAAAGTCTTTGCCACTGTGCTGAAAGAGATCTAGACTAACTATCTGCCAGGGGCGTGTTGGTAGCTCATGAGACATCATTGTCTCCCTCTGCTGCTCTGTGGCGTATTCATTGCATGTTGTGCATTTGCTGACATGGTCTTTTATTTCACTCTGCATTCCTGGCCAATACAATGTCTCTCTTGCTTGTCTGTAACAGGCCTCACCTCCAATATGACTTGCATACACTTGCGACAGCATCTCAGGGCGCAGAGACCGGGGAATAATGACGCTTAGACCTTTGAATAGCACCCCATTTTGGAAACTGAGCTCATCTCTGACTGGCTAGTACTCTCTGATGGCAAGAGCAATTTATTCCTTACAGTCGGGCCAGCCCATCAGAATCACTGACCTTAATTCCTGGAGGGGGGGTCTCTGGCTCTGTTGTTGGATTTGCCCCAGGCGTTGATCTGTAACATTGAGGTAATCTGTCTGATTGATGTGTTCCATATCTACTTGCTCCGTTAGTAAGCTGCACACCATGTGCTGCTCGTGAATGGAGCGCATTCAGCATTCAGTGATTCAGTAGCCCTGCTGAGTGTGTCACTCACGTACATCTCTGGCCCCGGCTTATACACCACCTTGAGATCATAGCTCTGTAGAGCCAGTAGCATGCTCTGCAGGCGTTTGGGGGCATTCAGGAGTGGCTTGCTAGATATAGTAATAAGGGGTTTGTGGTCTGTCTCTGCAGTGATGTTGTTGCGCCCGTACAGATAGTGGTGAAAGCACTGACATGCAAACACAATGCTGAGGCACTCCTTCGCTATCTAGGCGTAGTTCTGCTTGGTTGGGGTGAGTGCCCTAGAAGCAAATGCTACAGGCTGGCCCTCCTGCATGAGGCAACAGCCTAGTCCATGCTGGCTTGAGTCGCTCTGAACCGTAACCTGTTTTAACACGTCATGGTAGTGCAGAACAGGCGTCTGGGTGATCAGCTGCTTTATTTCCTTAACTGCAGCGTTGTGTTTTGGAAGCCAGTGCCAGATTGCATCCTTGTCCATGAGCCTCCGGAGCGGTTCACACACCCCCGAGAGCAGCGGCAGGAACTTAGCTAGGTAAGTGACAAAACAAAGCGCTGTTGGAACAAACCTTCCCATCGGATGGGGGTGGCATCTCCATGACTACTCTCACCTTCTGGGCATCCGCTTTCAATCCCATAGAGGACAAGATGTGCCCGTGAAAACGAACCTCTGACACTTTAAACTGAAGCTTGTTTATCCCTAGCCTTAGCTTAACCTGTTTGCATGTGTTCATTAGAGCCAGCAGCTTAGTGTCATGGTCCTGGTCTGCTTCCTGATCACTGTCACCACAGCCCACTATGAGAATGTCATCTGCTATGGGTTCCACACCACTGAGCCCCATCAGCAGCTCGTGCTGCTTTCACTGATACACCTCAGGAGCCACGGAGACCCCAAACGGCAGCTTCAGCCACCTCTTCCAGCCCCAGGGTGTCCAAAAGTTGGTAATGTAGCTGCTGGGCTCGTCCAGCTTGCCCTGTAAAAAGGCATCTCTAGCGTCCACCAATGTGAAGACTCTGGCCTTCGGAGGTTTGTAGAGAACATCCTCCAACGTAGGCATAATGTAAAGTGAGCAACGTAGAGCCTGGTTGAGGTGTTTAGGATCAAGGCATATCCATAGCTTTTCTGGTTTCTTGACGATAACCATATTACTGATCCAGTCTGTAGGCTCTGTGACGGATGTCATGTGGCCGTCTGCTTCGTATTTGTTGAGCTGAGCCTTTACAGCCGCTTTCATGGCCACTGGTACATTGCGGGGTGCACACTGGACTGACTGGATTGCTGGGTCCAACTCAAAATGGACTTCCCCTGGAACTGACTCAACTGGTGCATTGAAGACATCCTGGTATCTTCCCAGAAGTGTCTTTAGTCAAGAGCACATACTGGTGATTGTCTATGATGTTTAGTTCTGCTTGGAATGGTGAAATTAATCAGCCCCAGATGTTCGCATGTGGACCCTGACAACAATGGCTGTTGACTAGCATCAACTATTTCAAATTCAAGGTTGTGTTTTTGACCACGTACAACGCACTTCGTTGTTAACAGACCTACAGATGCCATTAACTGGCCTGAATATAGTTTCAGCTTTGTGGTACTCCGCTTTAGTTTCTCTGGGCGCCAGTCTCATTTTGTCTTTAAAGTTCATAACATTTCATGTAGCCCCTGAATCCAGCTGACATTGTTGTGGTTTGTTATGAAGTTGTAGAGTGACAAACCAATTTTTTCCTTTTGACCTCACTGCACCTATGGACTCACTAGCATAAACATCCATCACAGTGCAGTTGTCCTCTTCAGTAGTGTTTGAATCAACAGAATGGACTTTAGAGTCTTTCATTTTGCTCTTCATGCAGACCTTAGCAAAGTGATTAGCAGTTCCACAGGACTTGCACATTTTCCCATAGGCTGGACAGTTATCCTTTCCACCTCTGTGCGGAATGCCAGAATATCTGCAGACATTTGAGCTGTCCGTTGCGCGACTGGCTGTTGAGTCAGGATTTGGTAGAGTATTTTTTTCTAACAGGCTGTCTGTTTGTGGTATTGACGCTGTCCATGTGCTGCTTTTCTAGCCCCATGGACCTCATTTTAATATCAGTAAGCTCTGCCGTACGGGATGTCTTCACTGCCATGACCAATGTCAGGTCTCTTTCTCTCAGCAAACATCTGCGTGTGCCTTCATCAGCTATGCCGAGCACTATTTTATCTCGGATCAGTTAGTCTCTTAAAATACCATATTCACATGTAGTTGCCTTCTGCCTTAGCCTTGTAACAAAACCGTCAATGGACTCTCCATCTTTTTGTTTACAGCTCCCTAAAACATAGCGCTCGTATAACATTCTTTGCTTGTGGTTGTGTTTGTACACGTCGGCATTGAACTCCCATTACGGTCCTCAAAGTGGCAGCCACTACACCATCACTCTTTTCCAAAAGACCAGTAGCTAACGCAAAGTCCTCCCATTCTTCTCTGAATGTATCCCAGTTCGTGCTCCAATCTCCACTGAGCTTCATCGCGGAGTAGAGGGGGAATGTGCGTCTCCATGATGCCTTTGCTAGCTGGCTAACAACTCTGAGGCTAGGCTAACTGCAAACTAGAAAATGTAATGCAGCTAAGGTTAACTCAATCTGCTTCACTCACAACGTCTTTGTAAACGTGAAGCGTACGCCCTAGTTTGCCAAGACCACTTCTGAGATGTTTTGCTGTTAAATGATGGGGCAGAGTCACTGATGCGAGTAACCAGTCATGTTAGGCATGTTGCATTACAGTACACTGCCCGAACTCCCACTACTGTTGCAATAATAACATATCCCCCCAGATGGCATCAACGTGCCATATTACACTCACAACAATACTGTGGTATAAGACAACTTTATTTTGTACATTACCTTGGAAAAAAAACTCCTGTTGCATCGTCCATTATTTCAAAGTTATATACAGAATGTCGGTGTTTATCCTTAACTTATTGTTCACTTGACACTGCTATCGTGCGTTGTCAAAGCGTGGGCTTCATTTCAGTCGTGTTTCAAAAAGAAAACATTTGATATAGAAATAAAATACATCATTTTTTTGTACTTGACTTGACACTGATAGTGTAGGTAATCAGAAATGTGCACTTAATTCCATTTGTGCTGTTAAAACAAATAATTTCATGGCCCCCAAAATTATAGGTAATATAATTACACACATGCAATCTCCCTATCTCTGGGTCATCTGTCTGAACTTTTGAAAGTCTGGTGACGTGCCTGCTTGTAGCCAAAAGACGTAAGGCTGTAATCATTGCCAAATGTACTTCAACAAAGTACTAAGGGGTCTGAATACTTATGTAAATATAATTTTTCACTTTTTTAAATTAATTTGGAGGTAGTTCTAAAAAAACTTGGTGATTATGAGATGTTGTATGTAGACTGAAATTGAAAAAAAATTATATTTAAAACAGTTTAGAATAATGCTTTAACATGACAAAAAAGTTTATACTTTTTCGAATGCACTGTATATAAACTATATTCATATGGTTTAATTCTGCCAGCAAATTTCTCCCTGGATGAATTAAAATAAATCAATACCTCTTCGTAATGTATTGATTACGAAGAGGTACTCTAAAAAGCAACCGGTCTCAGAGGATTCGTTTAGGGTTCTTCATTGAAACTCCGGTGGAACCCCTAGAAGTTATTTAAAAAGTAAACTTTTAATTGTTCTTCAAAGAACATTTTGATGAAGAACCCCCCTCAACAGTAAACCCCAAAGGGTTCTTCAAACTGTTATTTGAGGACCCATTAAGGACTTCTTTAAAAACACTTTCAAATAGTTCTTCTAAGAATATTTAGCTGTTCTCCTCAAGTTTCAAATGATGAACCTCTAAAAGATCCTACTGGGAAACCTTTTCTTTTTAGAGTGGGGTGAAAGGCTCCCTATTAAGAGCCATGTTGTTGTGAGTGAGCAGTCTGTCTAAAGGGACTGCAGACATTGGTGATGTGACAGAAATAAATAAAAAATTATGCTGTTGCCATGGAGAAGCACCGTTGTCGTGGCAGCAGACAGGGGTGTCAGTCAAGTGTTGCGGTGTTATGCAAGTCTGTAGTGTTGTGCTTTGTAGTGTAAATGTGGTTGTCACTCAACCTTTCTATCATTTTACTGCATGGAACTGTCGTTCACAACTGCAGCTTATTACACACAGCTAAAAGTGGGGGAAGGATAGAGGACAGTAAATGTGGAACGTTGAGAAAGAGAGATAGTGAATGAAGAGAGAAAGAAAATTGAGTGGTGACTGAAAAATATGTGAGGGAGATGGGAGAGGAAGAAAGAGAGGTGAGGGGGGTAAGAAAGCAAACAAGAGGGAATACGGAAGGGAAATGGAGATGGGAGATGAAGGAGAAAGGAGGTTGGGAAACAGAGAAAGGAGCGGGATATGGAGTGAAGAGGGGGATTTGGATAAAGTGATATGGGAGAGGGAGTTGGGAGTGTGAAAGAAGGAAGTAGAGATAAGCAAAAAATAAGACTAGGATGAGAAAGACATTATAGGCAGAGGGAGGGAGAATTAGGGATAGAGAGAGAAAGAGGTAGAAATGGAGAGAATAACTAAGGGAGAGGTGATTGACAAAGCTCTAATTGACATTCTTTAGGCTCTTTGTGTCTGATATACTGATATTCTGGTCGGTCTTTGGTGAAAAGTATGCTTGTTAAAACGTGCTTGGGGTTTTGAAATCTGAATGTGTGTTGTGTGTGCTAGCATTCATTCACTTTTTGTTGTTGTAAGTAAACAAATATGTACATTATGTGTAGTATATTTCTGTCAGAGGAAGAAAGCAACAGTAATAATGCAGTTGCATTATTGCATGTGCCTATCATTCTAATTGAGTAAATGCCAGATTTCTAATTCTTTCTCCTACATCGGGCTGTCACTAATAACTACTTTGGTAATCGAGTATTCTAGTGTTTATTCTGACAATTAATCAAGTTAATCGTTTTCCATTTTACTGTGCTTTAAGCCATTCAATGCATAAGTCATCTTTTTAAAAACCTTCCCCGGATTGATGCCTTGACTCAATTCTATATCTGAGGTCTGCAGAGAGTTTCTTAGACTTCATGGCTTAGTTTTTGGTCTGGCATGCATTGTGAAATGTGGGAGTTTACTTAGACAGGTGTTTGGTTTTCTTAATCATGTTCAATCAGTTGAATGTGCCACAGGTGGACTGCTTTCAAATTCTTGGCCAGTCAAGTTTCTTAATCCTGGTCCTCGGGACCCAAAGCGGTGCATGTTTTTGTTTTTGCCCAAGTACTCACACACCTGTTTCAAATGTTTCCCTACCACTTACACACTTGATTGACATAATCAACCTATAATCAAGCCTTTAGTTTGAATCAGGTGTGTGACTGCTTGGGCAAAAACAAAAACTTGCACCCCTTTGGGTCTCGAGGACTAGGATTAAGAAACACTGTTCTAGGCACATGATAAAAGGACACCAGATACTTCTTATCTGAATTTGGAATATAATAGCAAAGAGTTACTTATATACATTTGGAATATAATAGCAAAGAGAATACTTTGCTATAATATACATGCAATATTGTCACGTCCTGGCTATGCCCCTAGCCATCTCTGCGCCGGGCTGGGGCCATAGTCAGGACAGGACAGAAGGTGGTGCCTCTAGCCACCTCTACCCAGTTTGGTCTCCCCAATTGGAGGCAGGTGTAGATTGTTGCCTCCAATTGGGGATCCTATTTATGTTCTATGTTTGGCCACTCCCGGTGTGGTTCAAAACCCGTCATGGTCGCAGGGATACCCACCTGTGGCCGTGGGAGAAGCCGGAGACGCCGGAGGAGGAAGCTCGGCATCTCCACGCTTATTTCAGCGTCTCCCCTCTGATGTCACCAACGAGAGGGGAGTACATCTGAAAGGGGGACTGGGGATCGGACTCCCTCTTGTCGGATGACTCGGAGGCAGAGTATGACGAGTTGGATGAGGACGAGACGGAGGGTTTCTGGCGTGGAACCCAGTTTGGTGCCAGCTGCTTCCAGCCTTCCCGGAGGCTGGTGGGGGCAGCAAGAGGCCAGCAGTTCCCGGACACCGGAAGGAGCGAGTACTGGCCCGGTTTTCACGACCCACCGTACCAGTTCTCACCGGGGATTTGGGGAATACCGTCTACCCAGGTCCCCAAGGCACCAGTAGCGGGAATCCCGGAGACACAGCAGCCAGCGCCTCCTCTTCGTCCAGTGCCAGACCCAAGGCGCCGGGTGTTCCCTGCTGCTCAGCAGCCGCAGCCAGCACCCCCTGCTGCCCTGGAGCCGCAGCCAGCGCCCCCTGCTGCCCAGGAGCCGCACCCTGTGGCCCCTGCTGCCCAGGAGCCGCAGCCAGCGCCTCCAACTGTCCGGTGGCCGAAGCCGCCAGCTCCTCCAGCTGCCCGGTGGCCAAAGCCACCAGCTCCTCCAGCTCTCCGGTGGCCGAAGCCGCCAGCTCCTCCAGCTATGCGGTGGCCGAAGCCGCCAGCTCCTCCAGCTGTCCAGTTGTCGCCGCCGCCAGCTCCTCCAGGTGTCCAGTTGTCGCCGCCGCCAGCACCTCCTGCTGTCCAGTGGTCGCCGTCGCCAGCACCTCCTGCTGTCCAGTGGTCGCCGTCGCCAGCACCTCTTGCTGCCCAGTGGTTGCCGTCGTCAGCTCCCCCTGCTGCCCTGTTGTCGCCGCCGCCAGGACCCGCCGAGGGCTGGCCGCCGCCACCCGAGCCCGCCGAGGACTGGCCGCCGCCACCCGAGCCCACGGCGCCCTCTCCTGCCCTGGAGCCGCCGCCCGAGCCCGCGGCGCCCTCTCCTGTCCCGGCCACTCCGCCGCCCTCTCCAGTCCCGGTGGCCCCGCCTCCCGTGCCTGTCCCGACGGCCCCGCCTCCCCTGCCTGTCCCAGCGTCCCCGCCTCCCCTTCCTGTCCCGGCAGCCCCGCCTCCCCTGCCTATCCCGGCGGCTCCGCCTCCCCTGCCTGTCCCGGCGGCCCCGCCTCCCCTGCCTGTGACAAATATTGCAGTTTTTCACTTTGTCATTGTCGGGTATTGTGTGTAGATTGAAAAATTGATGGAATGAATTATAAATTTAGTCTATAACACAATAAAATGTGGAGAACATTAAGGGGTCTGAATACTTTCTGTTGGCTGTATTCTGAATACTTTGTTGGCCTTATTTTTACTATCTTCCTTTTCTACCTCTGTCTCCTACTTTCCGCCATCTTTGTCATGCTACACACATCCTCTCTTTTCCCTTTCTTAAGGTGCGTGCATTCTGTCCGCTCGCTAGAGCTACAAAGAGGCACTCTCTCATTCATTTCCAACGAGAGCCAGCGAATCACGGCGACAGCAGGCGGAGCTACCCTGGGAGACAAAATCTCCCAGCGACAGTTGAGGGTTGAGAAATGTTCAACTTTATGCTAATTTCCAGCGAGTGGGCAGTGACGGAGTTCGGCGACTACCAATGGCAGGGCAGATGTTCTCTGGATCTTGAAGTCCCTTCTCCTTTCAACTCGCTAGCTAAAAACTCACTTGCTAACTAAAAAACATTGACAAAATAGAAACTTATATTTGCGGTGTCCGGTTTCCCCATTATTTATGATGATTTCCTGGCTTCATACAGAGATAAAATTGTTTCTTCTGAGATAAACACTACTCAGTCTTTACAGCCCTTCACCCACCTTTATTATGATAATCAGTTTATCGATTGGCTATTTTTAGATCTGAAGTTTTTCAGCTTTCACTCTTTTGTCTCTGTGACTTCCTGTATTGTTTTACACACACATACCACACACACAGACTTAGCAACATTAGAAACATCACAGTGCACACACATACAGTACATACATTCATGTAATGCATACATTCTAATGCATACATTCATGCCCACAGACACAGTGTATCACCACAAATACATAACACATGCGCACTAACAATGTTTTTGCTCACCTTTGCTGGATCACTCTTTTCCTTTCTTTCTAATCTGTCTATCCATCTACCCCTCAATATCTGCCTTGAACTTTGTGGAATTATTCTCTCCGTTTGGCTTTTCTCACTCAGCCCAAATTTCCCTCTGTTTATTGTATAGTGGGCTCCTAGACCAAATAACGTTTTTTTTTCAAACTCAAAACCTCTCTCTGCCGTCTTTCTATTCTTTCTCTACTCATCTCTCCCTCTCATCTTATTTAGCTTGGTCTGTGGCCTCTATGTGTCTGACTCACTTCCCAGTTATTTCAGTTCTTTCAGCCTTTGGCATCAAATGGAATTTCCTTGTTCTGGTTCACAGATGTAGAGAGGGACAGATAATATGCCACAGGCATATGCATACACTTGCATACACTATGCCACTGTTAGATTATAGCAGTTACGTATAGTTGTTAAATAATAGAGAACCCGCACAAATCAAGGGAGAAAATGCATTCTGTGTTTATAGGATTAATGCAGCAGAGTTGTCCTATTTCAATGAATGTCCAAAATCTTCTCACTGTAATGCTGATTACAAGCTGATATATACATTGAAGGGCGTGTCTACCTAGCAAAGATCATGTTTCCAAGACAGTAACCCCCATGCCAGATGGTCAATGTAAACATTCCTGTGGTTACCAGAGCGCAACCTACAGAGAGATGATCTAAACACAGATGTTTCTGTTGTTCTCATTATCTAGGCACATTCACTTCCATTGAAATGTACCTTCATGTTATCTTAATACTGTGTGAATACTTAATTTTGAATGCTCAGATTCCACACCACAGAGAGTAAGAGAAATAGAAAAAAAAGTGTGAGGGCAGAGAGAGAACAATAGAACAATAATGCGAAGAAAGAGAGGAAGAGTGCACCTCTTCAGCAAGACCAGTGAGTTTATGGTTATCAGACCCAATAAAGTGATCACCTCTTTCCTATAGTGAGACTGGATGAGAGAATTATGGGAGAGGTTAATCAAATGTCATCATCAATGGTGAGTGTAGGCCACGCTAGAACATTCCTCAGGATATTTTGAGACCTATGTTTATGTAGAGGTTAGGTGTAAGTATCCCTTTCTAAGTCTTGGGCTAGACCAGTGTTTCTCAACCCTGCTCATGGACGCCCCCCTGCTCTGCATGTTTTAAATCTCTCCCTGCCCTAACATACCTGATGTAGCTCATGAAGGACTTGATAATGAGCTGATTATTTGAATCAGGTGTGACAGAGCAGGGAGAGGTCTAAAACATGCAGGGCAGGGGGGCACCTAGGAGCAGGGTTGAGAAACATTGGGCTAGACTGTAACAAACAATGCATAGCTGAGAAGCAGAGACAAAACATTTATGATTACCTAGAGTCCGGAAGACTTGGCTTTGTCAAACTTGGCTTTTGAAAAGTACTCCCATTGCTTAGTTATGTACAGTTTAGCTGTTAGATTGTCTTATAGCCATTCAGAATAAAGCAGAATACAAAAATACACCCATCAACAAAAAAAATTCTCCCAGTTATCCCAGGGTGCTCCATTTCATTCACCAGTCATATACCTGTACATTCTGATTCCTTGCAATAGTTTGTCAATATTTTCTCACACACCATTTAGAAAAAAGTGTTCTTATTAATTTAAACAGTGAATTATAGCACAATAACACAGCATTGGTTATTACGTGATATGCCCAAAGATTCTGAACTTGTAAAAATTGTTTTCACTTTTGATGGTCCACAGAAGCGAATGAGCTGCAAATGTGTTCAGGCTTGAATGCCATGCACAAAGCATTGATTTTAGAGCATTGCTGGAGGTTTCGCTTGGATTTTATTATGTCTCTGCTTGTGATAAATAATTGTTTGTTTGCTTGAATGTATTTTTTGCAGTTACAGTTGTGGTCAGGAGTTTACATACCCTCATCATGGACATGAATGTCATGGCAATATTGGGCTTTCAATGATTTCGTAAAACTGTTATTTTTCTGTAGAAGAATAATTGTACACGATACATCTTGAATAGAATAAAACAATAATTTGGTGCACAAGTTTTAATTCCTTTTGGGTTTTCTGTAATCAACACAGGGTCGAAAATATACATACACCCACTTAGATTATTAATTCAGTGGTGCTGAAATTTCTGAAATGTCCTTTAATTTGCCAAGCCCAAGGCCTCTTACCTTTCTGTTAGTGATCATGATTGACTACAGCTGGTAGATTCTCTGTGCCAGCATAAGGGTTTGTCTAATTGCCATGACATTCCATGATTCATGTATGTAAACCTCCGACCACAACTGTATATTTTTACAGCTCTGGAAAAAATTTAGAGACCACTGCACCTTTTTCTATCCTTTCCAAAAAAGTTGGAAAGGAAGGTTTTGAGTGAGGAACAGAAGGGTTAAAACTAAGAGACCACTGCAAATTGAACGCTTCTGTTTCTCACTCAAAACCTTCCTTTTCAACTTTTTTGGAAAGGAAAGAAAAAGGTGCAGTGGTCTTTTAATTTTTTCCAGAGCTGTATATATTTTTTATTAACTTTTATCATACACAACAATGTGTTCTTATATTTTTTATTTTAAGTACAGGCTGTTATTGTTATTAATTAGTATTTGTTATAAATACTGCATGTTTAAGTGAAGACAGATTAATAATACACGTTTACCAACTGAGCTACATGCAAGCACCCCTACTTCGGGAGGACCCCATGAATGGAGGACATACACCATGGATTGAGACAGACAAAAAAGTGTTTAGTAATTTTTTGTTATTCCTGCCTTAGTGAACATTAGAAACCAATGATTGCTTGGGGCTAAAATAAGCTGTTTTCCAAAGGTCTTGATGTGTGGATCTCCTTCCATTGACTTTGCCCCTAGATACTTTCTAGGCCTTTTAGGCACCCCTAGAGATGACTGGTTAATACCAGCACCATAAAATGTGAGTAGATTAAAGGAAATGGATTCAAAGGTTTTTGATATGATCTGTCTTATTAGTGTAGCCATTACAGGGAACCATATTCTTGATGGTAACATCAACTTTACTTTTTAGGTCAAGATTTTGAAATATTAATTAGAAATGGGTTAGATGTCTGTTCATTTGGCCCAAAACCAGAGGCGTTGCTAGGATCACAATACATTTTGGGCTTAACCCCCCAAAATGTAGCCAACATGTATACATAGTTATAATGCGCTATCGGATTTATAGATGCATGAATCAGGGGCAATTTTTTTATAATAATTTTTTTGGTCAATTTGAGACCCGGGGCTATTCATAAAAGATCCGGGGCTACAATATAATACCACAGGTAATTACAATAGAATAATGACATATCGGTATAGGTTATTACACTTTTGCAGTCAGCCCTGTTGTACCATATGAATAACTACACTAAAGATGTTATCTCTGTAGCTAATCCTAACGTAGCTGTCACTCCTACAGCTAGATGCTGATCCTCAAACATAGCCTGCCATCCAGATTTCCGAGGAAAGAGTCATTCTACTTACAGAATGCACAGATATGTACAACATATTACACATCTCACCTAAAATAGGAGGTTTGAAAAGTAGGGTCAGTAATCAAGAAATGTTGTGGAATGCGTCTTTAACTGACAAACACTACAGGCTAATTTCCCATGCTTACTACCAAGATATAATGTTTTCTTCACACAATCAAATTTTATGTATGAACAATGTAGTTATTTTGTAATTAAGAGTCTGGTCGATATTTTGTGTTTATTTTGTACGTAAAATTTATAAAAAGTATTGTATTTTATGGGTTTGCTGAATTCAGCATTTTTTAAAGTGAGAAACTCCCACTGGAGGAGGATTGTGATGTTGGTTCATTGTACTGCTGGCTGTGCAACAAATTGCCCCTCGGAGATAATAAAGATTACCTAGACCTAGATTATTTATTCTGTTTTACAGGTTTGGGAAGTGTAAACACTAATTCTTCATGATCAATATTTATCTAACATTGTTAGTAGTTGACAACAATCTTTTGGCAGGTATTAAATGACATATTATGTAACTTTTATTGAGTTTGGGTGAGCCAGCCTGTTTGGGCTGTCTGAGAAGCTAGCTATGCTAACGTAATGAACATCAAATGCAAGGAAAGTTGTGTATTTTTCCTTTTATTATCCACTCAGAGATGTTTTGAGAATGTTTGTATTGTAATTAAGATTTTGTAATATTCTTTTAGCAGGATTTAAGTTTTTCTATTTTAATGCAGTTAATTAAATTGTGAGATAATTGAAGTATCTTTATGGTCACATTCATTTTTCTAAAGGCATTTTTATTTGAATGCTTAGCTAAATGTGTTCATATTCTATTGCCAAGCTTTGGGTTTGTACAGCCAATGGTGAGATTGTGTGTGTATGTGTGAAATCAGGATTTGTTTGTTCTTAGAAATAGAATGAGCTTAACTGTATGATTCACCACACATGGGACATGTAATGTATAGGATTGTACTATCAGAAAGAGAGAACATAACTACATAACAAAACAAAATAACTTTAATATATCTTACGACGCCTTTCCTACAAACCAGAGCAATAGTTGTCATATTATTTATCCAGTTTTAGAGGTCAAATAAACTGCCTACCTGGTCCCACGTCTGGGACCTGTAACAGATTCTTGGGTTTCCCATAAGTTGCTTATTCCTACTGTAGGTAGGTAGACATTAATTACAAATGTAATTACATGGTATTTACAAAGGTTTTTTGCCTTTAGCTTCACTTTCTCATAAGTTGCTTATTCCTAGGTAGGTAAATATTAATTTCAAACTAGATTTGAACTTTACAAGTAAAGCTACTGGGGCTTGCTTTAACGCTTTGAAAGTAATTTTTGGCCAGTACATTGATACAGCAAACTTTGAACAATCATAAATTTTTAAAGTATGAAAAGTGTTTGAAAGCTCATATCCATGTTTGTGTAAAAGCAGCAAAAAATCCTGTTGGTATGGTTACTCCAGTCACACTTAATACTGAAGTCACATCTTAAGTTTGGTAAAATACTTTCTCTTAATTTTTTTCTGATTTGAATAGGTGAGAAGTATAGGTACATATAAGTACATCCATGTCTGTGTATCTGTTTCAGAAAGTATATTCCATTGGAGCTATTTTTCAAAAGTAGATTCTGTTGCTATGGTTACTCCGGTTGCAGTATCTCGAGTTTGGTTAGATATATTTTTGTAATTTTTTCAGATTTAAGTAGTTGAGAAGTAGAGGAATATATTATTCTAATATATTAGTACTGTTTGTCTGTCTTGCTGGGAAAGTGGGTTAAATAGCAGATGGGAACCATTGCTAAAAAACGTGTTACTATGGTTGAGATATTTTTGTATTTTTTCTGATTTGATAAGGTGAGAAGTACAGGTACATTTAAATAAATCCATGTTGGTCTATCTGGTTCAGAAAGTCCTTTCCATTTTTGAAAAGTTTGACAAAATCCTGTGGCTATGGTTACTCCGGTTGCAGTATCTCGTGTTTGGTTACAGATATTTTCATATTTTTTTCAGATTTATATAGCTGAGCAGTAAATCTACATTTGAGTTCCATAATTGTTGGTCAGTCTGGTTCAGAAAGTACTTTCCATTGGAGCTGTTTTTCAAAGATTGGAAAAAATCCTGTACTCATATACTTTATGACTATCTTGCTAGGAAAGTGGGTTAAACGACGCCTGTTTGGGAAATGTTGCTAAAAACCATGTTGCTATGGTTACTGCGATTGTAATATCTCGAGTTTGGTAGAAGTGATTTTTTAATTGTTCCAGATCTGAAAAGCTGAGGAGTTGATGAAAATATGAAATGCTCTAACTTCATGTTTTGAAATACTCTACCTTGTTTGCAAAGTGGTCCAAATTGCAGATATTTGTAAAAATCTTGTTACACGCGAGTAGAGGCGAGGCAAGGCGAGTAGAGTCGATCCGGTAACATGCAGTGGAAAAGCGCCAAAAGTAGGTGGTTTGCAAAAACTGTGACTTTTTAAAAAATCATTAGAATGTTGGAGTGTGAACAATAGAACCCTCAGAATTCCGAAGAAATCCCATTCAAGTCAATGAAGTTTAATAAATTTTACAAATTTAATAAAAGTTAAATATTTTAAAAATGATAAAAGATATAAAAAAGTTGTATGCATGCAACATAATCCAGACCAGTCTACACATTTTAAAGTTTGAACCAAATTTCTAGCTTAAACAGTGTAGGAGGAGTAGAAATTTAAAAAAGAAGAAGAAAAAGAAGCATGTCGAAGAACTAACCTGGGGCTTTTGCTGCGCAAGCCCCAGTAATTAATTACATTGTTCTTACATTTGATTGAAGAAAACATTGTAGTCAGGCAATAAGCATGGGAAATTAGCCTGTAACACTTTTCACGATTACCAATTTTTTAGACATATTTGGTCTAGTTATTCATATGGTGCAACGGAGCCGACTGCAAAAGTGTATTTCCTATGTTTTATTTACATGTGTGACAAGACATTTTGTAATTAGTAAAACAAAAATCATGTGTAAATACCAACTTGGAATAGCATCCTACCAGATGTTATGTAATTACCTATTGTTTTTCCGCAAGTGAAATAACCTATACCATAAATCATTATATTGTAATTACAATGTAATACCTGTGGTATTACATTGTTGTTAATACAGTTGTTAATATTATTTACATTGCAGTGACATAGTAATAAGTGTCAACTTAATAGAAAATGTTGCAGAGAATAGTGTTGGTCTGTTATGCTATGTATGGCTGGTTCTAGAATTGGGGGTACATTTCTCGTCTCCCAGATAACCTCTCTCCAAGAAACCTTTTGTTCCCACAATTTTCCCCCTATCATTGAATCATTTTTAAATTATATTACTAATTGTATTAAAACTTCACAAATAATAATGCTGGATATACAGGTGCTGGTCATATATTTAGAATATCATCAAAAAGTTGATTTATTTCAGTAATTCCATTCAAAAAGTGAAACTTGTGTAATGTATACATTCATTTCACACAGACTGATATATTTCAAGTGTTTATTTCTTGTAATTTTGATGATTATAACTGACAACTAATGAAAAACCCAAATCGGTATCTCAGAAAATTAGAATATTGTAAATAGGGTTCAATACTGAAGACACCTGGTGCCACACTCTAATCAGCTAATTAACTCAAAACACCTCCAAAGGCCTTTAAATAGTCTCTTAGTCTAGTTCTGTAGGCTACACAATCATGGGGAAGACTGCTGACTTGACAGCTGTCCAAAAGACGACCATTGACACCTAGACACAAAAAGCAAGACACAAAAGGTCATTGCTAAAGAGGCTGGCTGTTCACAGAGCTCTGTGTCCAAGCACATTAATAGAGAGGCGAAGGGAAGGAAAAGATGTGGTAGAAAAAAGTGTACAAGCAATAGGGATAAGCACACCCTGGAGAGGATTGTGAAACAAAACCCATTCAAAAATGTGGGGGAGATTCACAAAGAATGGACTGCAGCTGGAGTCAGTGCTTCAAGAACCACCGTATGCAAGACATGGGTTTCAGCTGTCGCATTCCTTGTGTCAAGCCACTCTTGAACAAGACACATCGTCAGAAGCGTCTCGCCTGGGCTAAAGACAAAAAGGACTGGACTGCTGCTCAGTGGTCCAAAGTTATGTTCTCTGATGAAAGTAAATTTTGCATTTCCTTTGGAAATCAAGGTCCCAGAGTCTGGAGGAAGAGAGGAGAGGCACAGAATCCACGTTGCTTGAAGTCCAGTGTAAAGTTTCCACAGTCAGTGATGGTTTGGGGTGCCATGTCATCTGCTGGTGTTGGTCCACTGTGTTTTCTGAGGTCCAA
>JACXGI010001236.1:76624-99072 GCA_016801175.1 Esox masquinongy | reverse complement strand
GGGGGGGGGGGCTGGTGTCAGCCGGGGCGTAACCAGAGCACCGCCCTGGCAGCTCCTCTGACCGGCGTTTCTCTAATTCCCGTTTTTCCTCCGTCCCTTCGCCCCCCCTGGCCCACCACCAACCCCACCCCCCACTGTGGGAGGAGAAACTGCTGCAACAATGGAATCTCCCGCTACGTCAGCCACACAGTCACCATGGCAACACGCGATGCCACCAAAAAAAAATAAAAACTGTACACTACGCAGACAGGAAGTATGAAATTTGTTGCGGGAAACTGCACGGTTGGGACATCTTCATTCATCCACCGTCTTTGGTACGGTTACCATTTCAGAGGGGTAACAACGTCTCGCCACCAGAGTGGAGAAAGCAGATGTTAGGTGTCCTTCTCTCACCCTGCTCGTGCATGCACACAGACACACACACACAGACACACAGACACACAGACACACAGACACACAGACACACAGATACAGACACACAGACACACAGACACACACACAGACACACAGACACACAGACACACAGACACACAGACACACAGACACACACACAGACAGACAGACACACACACAGACAGACAGACACACACAGCCTTACGTGGGAGGGGATGTAGATATCGTAGGGGTTGCCAGAGTCAACATCAATTACATGGAACCCAACACTGGAGCCATAGATGACCTTCAGCCTCTGACCTTCCTCCACCGTAAGGTCAACAAGCTGGGGACGGTGCTGCAGGTCAGTGAACGACTGACGGACGGACGAAGAGAACAAAAAGACACCGGGGAATAGACGGAGAGTAGAGATAGACATTTTTAGTAAGACGCCATGATCCCTGATGTATGGAGAGCCATCTGCTACAAAATGACTACAGCGGGAGGAGTTGGGAGCTTCATACTGCTAGCGGATGGAATTAAATTGTGTGTGTGTGTGTGTCTCTGTGTATGTGTGTGTTACCTTGAAGGCCATGAACTTGTGGTAGGGCTTGGGTGCCCAGGCGTAGATCTCCACTGAGTTCTTCAGAGCGATGACCAGAAACTTGATCCTCTCATACTTCACTGGAAACAACAAAGGAGTCAGTCACTCACTGAGATGTGCATTAGTAATCTGTCTTGACGTTGGCGATGTAGTGTGATAAGACAAGGCAGGTTTAAACTTCACCAGTTCAAACCATGTGTAAATGGGTCTCCCACTTCACACATGCACACATAGGCACAGCAATACACACCCACCCACACCCACACCCACACCCACACACACACGCACACGCACACGCACACATGTCCACAGTCATACACGTCCACAGTCATACACGTCCAGGTATCCACTGCTATACACCTCCAGTGTTTCATACCGACTTTGTAGTGCACACAGCCCTCCAACTCTCCTACAGTAATCCAACCCTGCTTCTTCTCCACCTCTGGGTCATTGTGTAATATCCTGTTCCTCAGCCAGGACAGGTAGTACACACGCAGCTTGTTCTTCTTCCCTGGAGGAGAAGAAAGACGGGAGGAGTGGGAGGGAAAGGTCCGTAAAGTCACTTTAAAAAATCTCTAATTTGCACAAAGCAATGTTAAGTCAGCCTTTTTAAGCCAGTCAAAACCATGAAGTCAACTGCAGAATCACACCAGAAGATGTAGTTAAAATCTGGTTGTTGGTAAGCTTTGGTAAAGTGGTGGTCCTACCTGATATGGTGACCAGGACATTGAGTCCCTCCAGAACATCCATCTGTTGGAAGCGTCGGCGGCTGATCAGGTTGTAGACTTTCCCCTGACCACTGCGGTCCAGCAACATCAGACCATTCTCCGTTCCAACCAGCAAGTTCACACCTAAAGACACACGCACACACACGCACGCACACACTTGCTTATTATAAAGAAGAAGTGAGTAGTGATGTATATAAACACATATATAGACATAGATATACAAAATGAACAGTGCAAAGGAAGTATTTTCTTCTTTTGGCTTTGTTCTCCAAAAGCCCGTATTTGTACAAAAAAGTATGTGTCAGCGTGCTACTAGGAGTCACTCTAGATAAAAGGGTCTGGTAAATTACTCTAGATAAAAGGGTCTGGTAAATTACTCTAGATAAAAGGGTCTGGTAAATTACTCAAATATAAATCAAACATATCCATGGAGGTTCACATTTAAAGTCTTAGCTTTTCTACGAGGGTATTTGTGTACATGTTGGTTTCACTTTTTAGAAAGGACAACTCTTTGTGGGGCCCCAGAATAGGGCAGTGGTGAAGCCACGATCTGGGAGACCGGGGTTCGAATCCTGACCCCAAACACATATCATAGCTAGAAAGTCTATTTTAGGCCCAAGAACTGGAAAGTCTTGACTGGCCAAGACAAATACCCAATCTGAATCCAAGTCAGAAGTTATTTCACATGCTGAACACTAGACTGAAAGCAAAATTGGCCCGAAACAAGAAGGAACTGAATATGGCTGCAGTACAAGACTGGCAGGGCATCACCAGAGAAGATACCCAGTACAGGCCTGGTAGAGCATCACCAGAGAAGATACCCAGTACAGGCCTGGCAGAGCATCACCAGGGAAGATACCCAGTACAGGCCTGGCAGGGTAACACCAGGGAAGATACCCAGTACAGGTCTGGCAGAGCATCACCAGGGAAGATACTCAAATATATTGACTTCACTGTTTTGTTTAAGTCTCTCACACCAGAGGATATTATATAGAATATATAGTATAAGTCTCACCCCAGAGTGAGACCCCAGAGTGAGACTTATGCTATAGGTATAAGTCTCAATCTGATCTTACATAGAATGTATAATTTAAGTGTCTCACCCCAGAGTGCAGCGCACAGGATCTCAGAGTTGAAGCGTTTCTTGTATTTGCGGATCTCTGGCGTGTCGCTGTGAGGTCGAATGTTGGTTGGGTTCACGTTGACCACGCTGATCTTTCTGGCCTCGTTCAGTCGGGCCTGCTCATGCAGTAGCAACTCATTTGGAAAGAGGGCTGCAAACGACAGGACAACATCAGGCCAACATTCACAGCCGCCTTTCAAACTTTTAACAACCCCAGGACAACCACAATACTATTTTCAGATGGGCTCCCGGAACAGTGCGGCATTAGTCACTGCCTCACAGAAAAGCTGCACCACTGCAACCAACACACCCAGGTGCCTTGTGGGTAGTGAGGCTAACTGTCTCAGCTCTGTCTCCGGGTTGGTGGAGTTGGTGTTGGGTGGAGTCGGCCAGCCTCTTGCCCTAACAAAGCCTTGTCATTGGTTGGGCCCCTGCAAGCATCTCTGTTGGCTGGTAATTGCGTTGTCCTTCAAAAGCATAGTTGTGGTGCGAGAAATGCGATAAGACGCGGGACAATTTTCCGAGATGTGCTTTGGTGCTCACACGCACACGTCTCAATCTTCGACTCCCAACCCTGCAGGGAGTGGTTACTTTGAGGCATGGCCGTAAGAGTGAATTCAAATGTGTGATATCGGGAGGGGAGAAACAAAATTGTGTGAAAAAAATATAATAAAAGAAACAAAACAAATAAACAAGAATGGTCACAAAATATTGCAACTGTAACAAAACATTCATGCAAACCTGCTCCTTTCCAAGCCACATACTGGCAAGAACAAGCAAGGCAGAAAGAAGGTAAAAAAAAAGACTGACAAGGTGACCAACTCACCAGAGGCAGAGTTTTCCTCATCATCTTCAGTCGGTGACGTTCCGTAGACTCGTGGATCAACAAAGGGCGTGAAGGAGGAGGACTTGGAGCCACTCCCACTTCCCATGCCATACTGCCAATCAGAGAGAAGGGTCTGGGATCAGGGCCTCTGAAACCATTTGGGGTCAGAGTTGTCCCTGAACATGTGACCTGACGGCCAGGTGTGGAGGGTTTTCAGCCTCACAGGTCAGCAGTGTAGAGTGGGTTAAGCAACAGGAAACTTGGTTCGCCATGCACACACAACATGCAGAGAAGGGAGAAGAGCATGCTGTCAGCAGCAGTGAAGAGAATGGATGGGAGATACACCGATGGGCCGTCTCTTGGCTAAAGAGTCTCACAGGGCAGATTCAGAATTTAGGCCAGAGTCAGACCACAGGGAAGTTTTAGGACAGGACGCAGAGAGAGAACAGGGGGACAGAGGCAAGGAAGGTACGGTGCAAGGGGTACTTTCAAGGACTAGCCTGTTAGGAGTGTGTGTAAAGGGCTAGCCTGTTAGGAGTGTGTGTAAGGGGCTAGCCTGTTAGGAGTGTGTGTAAGGGGCTAGCCTGTTAGGAGTGTGTGTAAGGGGCTAGCCTGTTTGGAGTGTGTGTAAGGGGCTAGCCTGTTAGGAGTGTGTGTAGGGGATAGCCTGTTAGGAGTGTGTGTAAGGGGCTAGCCTGTTAGGAGTGTGTGTAGGGGATAGCCTGTTAGGAGTGTGTGTAAGGGGCTAGCCTGTTAGGAGTGTGTGTAGGGGCTAGCCTGTTAGGAGCAAGGGTGTAGAATTAGGGGGTCATGACCTCCCCAATATTACAGATAGGTCAATGTGACCCCCCTGGAAAAGAGTGAAAATCCTGGGATCCATTGACCATGACCCCCCAAATATACAATACAAACCTACGCCGTTGGTTAGGAGTATGTGTAGGGACTAGCATGTTAGGAGTGTGTGTAGGGACTAGCATGTGAGTGTAATGTGAAACAAGGTAAAATAGGGTTTAGGGGGCAAGTTAACCTACTTCAGGGTGGCTGCGCCCAGAGCCATCACCAGGGGAGACCAGGGGGGAGGGGCTTTGCTGCACCAGATCGGGCAGATTAGCATTGTAGCAGAAACCGTTGCCCTCAGCGAGCGTGGAGCTCCGCCTCCTGTCCCCATATGTCTGGAACAAAGAGAGAGTGAGGGGCCACTCTAGACGCTGATCTCAGGTCAGTTGCATTTCCTTGCAGGACTTTGGGGGGGGTAAACTGACTGTAAATTTGGTTTAAGGTAGGACTGGGATTTATGCTGAGAATCTGATGTCAGATCTGTGCTAAAGGGGCACGGCCTGCCCTTGATGTGGAAGATGGGAAACCCCAGAGGAGTGAAGAAGCAGAGTAATGTGCTAGTGACTATGCAGACAGACAGACGCACGCACCCACACGCACGCACACAGCTGCAAGCACGCACACATTAACTGCATGCCTGGACGCAGAGTATATAGCGCTGTCCAAGCGTGGGTCAGGGGGTCAAATGTGACTGACCTCTCTCATCATCAGGGTGCTGTCTTGGGAACTGTTGCCATAGGAATCATCGTGGGAATCATTATGGCCTCCTATCACGCCATAAGCATCCCCACCGCTCTGCCCCGCAGCCGGCCTGACACGCACACGCACACGCACACGCACACGCACACACACACGCACACACACACCATTTGTAAAGCAATCTGTGTATTCTGAATGACGAATTATGTACATTTAAAACAATACATGGCAGCCCCTTGTCTCTTATTTAGACTATTTGGCATAGCAATTCAAACTACACCAAATCACATATCTCACAAACAGACGCGCTCACATGATCCGCGGGATGTCGCTGACCGCCACGGAGCCGTCGTTGCTCCTCCCCTCCCCGCCCTCATCCTCGTCACTCTGTGACTCGTCACTGGACGAAGAGTAGTCCGTCACCTTGGCGGGCGGCCGGTTAAGCTCCTCCCCCTGACGTAGGTCCCGCAGCTCCTTGGCCAGAGCGGTCAGGTCCTGGAGGTCAGGAGATATGTACAAAAGGTCAACAGTCACCGGCGGGTGCAGTGGCATTTGCTTTGATTCATGGGTATTATTTTAGTGGGACAATATCTTTTTTTAATGCGTTAGTGAACACTGAACAAAAACAAAGGGTTCAGAGGTCAGTGGTTTGGGTTCATCGGTCTACGGTGATAGACATTTTACCAACCCATCCTGGACAGAGCAAGCGTGTGAGAAAACAGGAAAAGAAATGGACAGACAAAACAGACAGCCGGCGACAGAGAGAGATTGTGAAGGTGTGCGTGAAAAACAACAGGGGCGAATGAGTGAAAGAGCTAGGGAGAGAACGGATGACGGAGAGGAAGACGGAGGAAGTGGAGGAAGGACACTAACCTCATCCACAGCTCTCTTATAGCTCTAGAGAGGATGGACGGGCAGACATGGGACAGTAAATAGGGATGTGGGAGGAAAAGACAGGAGAAAATATGACAGAGAAGTGAGTCATGTATTGGTTAGTTCAGAGAAGAGAATGGCGTGCGTGTGCGCGCGCGCGCGCGCAAACTCACAGCAGGCCTGCTAGCCCGTGTCAGGGTCACGTCTCTGTTGTCGTCTTTGGTTTCCTGGGCCGGCCCTGCAGACCCCTCTACCTTACTGACTCCTGTCAACCAATCACACATCTGCTCACCAAGTAACCAACCAATCAAATATTTTTCCATGTTGGTTCATCTTAGAAGAAACCACAACATACAGTATCACTGTCTTGGTAAATACATTTTCCCTCAATAAAGACGTAGTCAGCCAAGTCAGTGCTTATAGAGAAAGATGCTTGTTTTGTTCTCCCATTGGAAACTGCGAGCGTGCTGTGCTGGTGTGTGTACCTCGCTCGTTGCTGCCCCCCTGGGAGGAAGGGGTAGATGAGCTGGAAGAACTGCCACTGCTCATCCTCTTCAGGGAAGTTTCCATGGAGACATCAGTCCTCCGCAGGTCCGGGTTACTACGGCAACACAGGCAAAAACACAACATCAACCGCCTGATATATACAGTGGGTGTCTGTGTGTAGTTAGGGGAGGTACTCTGTCTGTGTGTAGTTAGGGGAGGTACTCTGTCTGTGTGTAGTTAGGGGAGGTACTCTGTCTGTGTGTAGTTAGGGGAGGTACTCTGTCTGTGTGTAGTTAGGGGAGATACTCTGTCTGTGTGTAGTTAGGGGAGGTACTCTGTCTGTGTGTAGTTAGGGGAGGTACTCTGTCTGTGTGTAGTTAGGGGAGGTACTCTGTCTGTGTGTAGTTAGGGGAGGTAGTCTGTGTGCTCTACCCATCTACCTGGCTCGTATCAGGTGTGCCCCAGCTCTGGGAGCGAGGCCCCCTAGTCCATTCCCAGGAGAGTTCTTCCGGACCAGGGCTGGTGAGATAGACGTGGTCCTCTGGGGCACCTACACAATGCAGGACCGTAAGGAACTGTACGCTGTGTTCTCAATCCGAAAACTGAGTTTGGGACTCCAAATTGGGTGTTGATAAATAGGTTCAAAATCAGATTTGTAACCTACTTTTCTCCCCAAACTTCCCAAAATAAAGTATGTCCAGTAAACATATAAACTACAAAAATGTTTTCATAATAGTAGTTTAGGTTTACCTGGCATGTGTTCGAAACATTGGGAAAAATATGTGCGGTTCTAAGAAACCTAAGAAGTAAATTATAGTACAGTACATCAGAGTATAATACATTTCACTAGTCTACAAAGGCACACTGCAAACTGCAACCCGTTTTAATTTCTAGTCAGACAGCAATATCCAACACACCTGTCATATACTCCAACCAAGCGCCTCAGTCGTGCGCCAGGAAATGACACTAATCAGAAAATACACCCGGTCATTACAACAGGTTAAATATTGTTGTTGTGACATAGTTAATGCGTTCCTTGTAGGCAAAGCCAAATATACAGTTTGTCCAAACGTTTTGGCCTAATAGAGGACTGGAGGATGTTTGGAGCCCATCTATTGGCTATGAGTCTCAATATTCTAGATGTAAGGTGGTGACATTTTCTTAAATACAGTACATATAATTTACCGTCTAGCTCACTCATTTCCTGCAAAATGCAGTCAACCAAGAAGTCAGTCAGATCAGCGCATGCGAGGAAACCCTCATGCAACAGACAACCTGTCAGATTTTGCAACCAACCTGCCTGAGGGAGTTACTAGAGCCCAATGAGCCGTGGAAATCCTTGCTTATGATGCCAACCACACCCTGGGCGATGCTTAGCCAGTTTAAATCACTGCATGGAGCTCCCAGGCAGATATCAGCCAGCTGTACAGTCAAGGCTCAGACCTAGCTTGTGGTGGACATCTGCGACAGAGCCACGCCACCTGGAAGCCTGAACAGACTTTTTACTATATTCATTTAAAAATATGTTTTTCTATTGCCTTGGATGGAATTGAAACATATTTAATTCAATGTCCTAAGTTTGAAGACTTATTTTTTTTTTATATTTATTTTTTTGGGGGGTAGCAATGTACACCCCTTCTGTAGAATCACCCACATAAATATCTGAGTTTAGGAAACGTAAAATTCACAAAGGGTCAGAGATGTTGCATTCAGGAAACAGACAAACGTTGTCATGCAGACCTTGGGAGGCAGGTCTAGGTCTGTTCGTAGCCAGGAGCTGCGGTCCAATTTGTCAGGTGGGGTAACAAGGCGGGGGTGAGGTGGGGGAGGAGGAGTGTCTGAGGTGGGGTCAGAGTTCTGGCGAGGCATGGGGGGACGGCCGGGGGAGGGGGACAGGCCAGTGACCCCTGCAGGGTCATGTAGAGACTGGGAACCAGACAGACCGTGGGACTTCACCTGCACCAGGTGGGCCATGTGAAAGGACCAGACCAGGAGAAATACAACAGCACCCGACAACGATCCAAACCAGACCAGGACCAGTACCATACCAAGAAGATTACAGTAGGACCAGACCAGGACCAGTACCATACCAAGAAGATTACAGCAGGACCAGACCAGGACCAATACCATACCAAGAAGATTACAGCAGGACCAGAGGTTGAGGATTACAGCAGGACCAGACCAGGACCAATACCATACCAAGAAGATTACAGCAGGACCAGAGGATGGGGATTACAGCAGGACCAGACCAGGAACGAAGGATGGGGATTACAGCAGGACCAGACCAGGAACGGAGGATGGGGATTACAGCAGGACCAGACCAGGAACGGAGGATGGGGATTACAGCAGGACCAGACCGGGACCGGAGGATGGGGATTACAGCAGGACCAGACCAGGAACGGAGGATGGGGATTACAGCAGGACCAGACCGGGACCGGAGGATGGGGATTACAGCAGGACCGGGCCAGGACCGGAGGATGGGGATTACAGCAGGACCAGACCAGGAACGGAGGATGGGGATTACAGCAGGACCGGGCCAGGACCGGAGGATGGGGATTACAGCAGGACCGGGCAGGTAGCGGAGGATGGGGATTAGAGCAGGACCGGGCCAGGACCGGGCAGGTAGCGGAGCAGGCGGAGGAGCAGTGCAGGTGGGAGAAAAGGAGAGGGGGAGGTGAAGAGATAGGGAGGGTGTGAGGAAGGTGGGGAGAAGATGTGGAGATGCTCTGGGTGAGAAACAAACATCAAAAAACATAAACGTGCCCATACATAAATTATACACGTGCGCACACACACACACACACACACACACACACACTTCCTCTCTCCTCACACACACCTGTGGTTCTACAGAGCGGTGCGTGGGTGGTGTTCTGGATTGCTCTATGCCCCTGCTGCTGAAGGGCTCAGAGCGAGGAGGCAGGGATGGGTCGGAGATACGGTTTGACACTTTATGCTGCAGCGCCGGTGAACACTGTCTGTTGAGCTTGGAACGCTCCTCCACCTGACACACACACACACACACACACACACACACACACACACACACACACACACACACACACACACACACACACACACACACACACATTTTAATTGGCAGTCAGTGACTGATTTGTCCGCGTACATGTACGCGCCTCTCATGTGACGTGTTAAAACTCCCCTCGGGGCAGTTGCCATGGAGAAGCCATATTTAGATGAGAACATGTGGCACGATTATCATTCCACCAAACACAACATTTCTAGGCACAAAAATGTTCAGTCAGTAAGAGTTTCTATTGGACAGCAATAAAGGACCAACAGAAACAGAAACAAGCGTGGATTAAACGGGTCGCAACCGAAACGTTTCGTTTACTGGACTAAACACATCCCAGTCTACAGTGTGCCTGTGTTTAAGTGCCTGTCTGTGTGTGTGTCTGTGTGCGTGTGCAAATGCTTGTATGTGCACCTGTGTGTGACTAGAGGGAGGTGGATTGTGTGGGCTGAGACAGATTTAGCAATGTCTGGCCTAAATCAAGCTCACAGTGGCCACTGGGGGGGGGGCTTGCCTATGTGGCTGTGAGCGTATGGCCTGGATTGAGGATAAATCAGGAACTATATGTCCCTGAGAGGAACACGGAGCCTGACTATAAACCATATGATAACAGGCAGTTTAAGGAAATTAATACGAGGGAGACAGCTCAGTCCAGATTTAGAGTACTACTGTCCAGTATCTTTTCTGGATTTTTACTAAACGTCACCCGTAATTATTTACAATGTGAGTGAAGGAATTGTTTTTAGTCAAGAATGTTAAAAAGATGATTTCTGTGTTTGAATGGTCATATAGGTGTTATTAAATAATATGAATCTGAGCAGACTGCTGATAGGTCAGCTGAAACGACTCCTTTAAACCACTGATTGGCCACCTCCTCCTTTTCAAGAGTATGACACCATACTTTATGTTAATGATGGCTCCCATCACTAAGACCTCTATAGGACATAGAGGTGACATTTAAACAAACCTTCCCCCGAAACACTGTTAAAGGGAAGTGTTGTGTTTGAAGATTCTTTATACGTCATCTATAGAAATAAAAGACTTGCGACAGGAGCAATATATTGCTTTGGAAAACCCATTACTCAGCCTCATAGGTCCAGTTATATCCTCTAGAGCTGGTGTGAAGTGCAGTCGCACTAATAATGATTCACCATGTAAAAGGTTATGCTTGCTCATGACAGAAGTGTATTGTTCACCACAAACAAGGCATACATCACACTATTTGGTTCGGGATTTAACTGGAAAATATCCTGGCCAGCCTCACGCTTGTTACAAATAAGACAACAAATTAGTGAGCACCTTTGAGCTCCACGTGAGATTTTATCAGGTTGACGTGCTGCAAGCGCTTCACTAACTAACACTAGCGCTTCAACCCTTTCAAACACATTTGTTCAATATTAATGTACCAGTTCTATAGCATTCTGGCTAAAGAAGTAGAGGCTAATAACACATTAACTTTTAGAGGCGAGATTTTCACTGGACAGTAACTTTAAGAAAGGGGTTAATGAAATAGCTACAATCTGGAAAAGTCTGTTAGTCTCTGAGAGTATAACAAGTCTGAAATATATAAGATACCAGGCACCATCACAGAACGTAGACAGGAAATAAAGTTGTTCTAGGACAGGACAGCCACCTTCTAGAATTCTCCAGACACCATTTTAAAAACCCTCCAGACCATTCTAGAACCATTGTCATTCCAGATGTATTCAGCCATGATTCTAGAACTCTCCAGCCACCATTCTAAAACAGAACATCCCAAGCAGTATTATTTCAGCAAACTGTACCCTGGTGCAAAGGAAGAGAAAACAGTTAATAAATAAAGAACAGTGCCATTCAGAAGAAAAGAGGGATTGAAAAGAGAGAGAGATAGCTCCCCAGACACACAAGGCAAGGGTTAATGCTTGTCCACGTTTGGAGAGAGAAAGAGGAAGTTTCTCAGAGACACAGGAAGTGGATGTGTCTCCCTGACTGACCCGTGGACCTGGACTTCTTCCCCTCGACTCCTGAACTTCTCCCTCCGGGCTCTTCCTTCTGGCCTCAGGGTGACGCATGATTGGATGAGCGGAGTCAGGGATGGGATCAGGGGGGCAGGACACACGAATACATGGAACATTCATATTTTTGAAGTCGGACTGGACAAACATTTCCCTGGGTTGACTTGATTGGGCAGGGTAGGAAGGGGGGCGGGAGCGGGGGGCGTACTCAGGGTGTGATAGGAGGTGTGACAAGCTGTCATCTCGAGGCTGGCTGAAGGAGTGGGACTTCTTGGGAGGAATACGAGGGGAGTTACTTTGGGCTCGACGCATCACCTGAGAGACAGAGGGCATTGCAAAGGTCACACAGATCTCACACACACACACACACACACACACACACACACACACACACACAGATCACACACAGAACACACACAGAACACACACACACAGATCACACACACACAGATCACACACACACAGATCACACACACACAGATCACACACACACAGATCACACACACACAAACGTTACCACGGCAGAACCTGAAGAAAACATTAAGAGTGGAAACATAAATCAGCAGTCTGTGACGCTGACCCTGCTTGCGTGGGGGTAAAGACAGACGCACGTTTATACATTCTCACAGTCCAGACAGAGCAACGCTCCAAGGCTCCAACTTGTCAGAAAATCTAAATCCGGCCTTGGGAACAGAGATAGAGGTCGCTTTAAGAGAGGGTGTTAAAGCCACTGTCGGTGTAACCGACTCAACTCCCCGGTGGTATGTGAGCCGTACCTCCTTGGCCCAGGCCGGCTTGTCGTTACTGGGGGCCGTGTCTTTGTAGTGGTACAGCTGTTTCTTGTCCTGCGGTCGGGGCTGCTGGAGGGACACCAGGTAGGCCCGCTCCTGCTGCAACTGTCTCTGGAGACGATCAGCCTGCCGCTGCTCCTCAATCTGCTTTCGCTTGTATTCCTGTAGACCGACACAGAGCGACGCAGACACAGACCGACGCAGACACAGACCGACGCAGACACAGACAAACCGACGCAGACACAGACCGACGCAGACACAGACACAGACCGACGCAGACACAGACACAGACCGACGCAGACAGACAAACCAACGCAGACACAGACACAGACCGACGTAGACAGACAGACAGACGCAGACAGACAGACGCAGACAGATAGACAGACAAACGCAGACAGACAGACAGACAGACAGGCAGACAGACAGACACAGACAGACAGACAGACAGATGCAGACACACAGACAGACGCAGGCAGACAGACAGACACAGGCAGAAAGACAGACAGAAAGACGCAGGCAGATGCAGACAGACAGACACAGACAGACAGAGAGAGAGGTTTTACAAAAGAAATAAACCCAACAACACAAAGTAGATGTTTGTGTGCCAGGAGTGATGAGGTGGTTGTTGAGGAGGACCACTGAGGCGTTGTGTAGGAGCAGGAGGACAGGGGGAGCAGAGATAGGCTGGGAGGTTACCATCAGTAAAGCCTGCTCCTGGAGGAGTTGTTGCTGTAGAATCTCCAGCTGTCTTTGCTCCTCCTCCAGCTGCCTACGGATATACTCCTACCCAATCACAGGCCAGACAGCAAGCGGATTAGCCAATCAGAGCCCAGAGCAGCCAGGTGAGTCACGAAAGCAGTCGAAGGACAGCCAGGAAGAGAATGATGGTAATAGGAGGAGGGAGGGAGTGTGAGAGAGAAAAAGGGAGAGGTTATTGAAGGAGAGATTAAGAAGATTTATTAAAAAAAGATAAAAGAACCAAATTAGGGATTAGGCCCGAATAGAAGAGATGTGGTGAGAGAAAGAGAAGGGATGAAGGAGAAAAGAGATCAGTGATTAGCAGATTCAGTTCGAAGAAAGAAAAAAAGTAATTAACAAGAAAAGACCTGGTACTTCCTGGTAGTTAATAAAGTGTGTAAGCTGTTTTAAATTAGTGGGTGTTAAAGAAATGTTAACATGTAAGACAGGGGGACGAGGTCGGGGGTGGTGTTGGGGGGCGGGGCACCTCAGTGTTACCTGTGTGTGTACCTGTTCTCTCTCCGCGTGTCGCCGCTCCTCATCCCTTCGCTCCTCATCCCTGCGCTCCTCATCCCTGCGCTCCTCATCCCTCCGGAGCTGCTCCATCTCTTCATAGCGCCTCCTCTGTTCCCTCTCCTGCTGTTTTCTGATCTCACGCTCTCTACGCTGTTGCTGTTGGAGAGTGAGAGAGACAGAAAGGGGAAGGAATGGACAGAGAAAGATAACAGAGAGAGAGAGAGAGATGATTGTCATGTTTTCTTTTTAACACAGCACATGGCAGCTGGTATCAGAGATGTCACGGACCACAGCTGGTACCGGAGATGTCAAGGATCACAGCTGGTACCGGAGACGTCACGGACCACAGCTGGTACCGGAGACGTCACGGACCACAGCTGGTACCGGAGACGTCACGGACCACACCTGGTACCGGAGACGTCACGGACCACAGCTGGTACCGGAGACGTCACGGACCACAGCTGGTACCGGAGACGTCACGGACCACAGCTGTGTTGTACAAAAAATGCTTCAGGTGGGCATGACAGACTGAAGACAAGGCAGCCTCACCTCCTCCAGTCTCCTTCTCTGTTCTTTCTGTTCCTCAATACGTTTCTGTCGCTCTGCCAACAGGAGGCGCTTGTGTTCCTCGTTCTGCTGTTGCTCCAACTGCTGCCTCCTCAGAGCCTCAGAACGCTCCTTATTGGCCAGCTGCAACCTCAGGAAGTCCCGCCTCAACGTTGACTCCCCAGGGATGTTAATAATGGAGCTGGACAAGGGCCACAGTGTAAATCCAATGCAAACATTAATGCATTTATGCAATAGCTCAGAAAAACAACTTAACACACACACACAGTACCTTGGTTCCCCCACATCCCGCTCTTCCTCCTCTTCCTCACTGCCACTGTACTCATACTCCGTCTCATCTGTAACACACACATACACAGTCAGAGACACACAGAGTCAAAAACACGCACACAAACATCCACCAGTTAAAACAGGATCACTGTTTAACTGAAAGGATCTGAGCCGTCCATATTGTGTGTTTATCCGTCTCACCTCTCTCTCCCCGTTTCTTCTTGGTTCGGTCGATGTGGTCCTTCAGCTGGATGCGGACCTGTCGTTCGTTGGGCAGCTCTCTGATAAAGGGGTGTTTCAGCAGCTGCTCTGTGCTCGGTCTCTGACCATGACTCTTCACCAAGCAGCTCTCGATGAACGACTGGAACTTCTTAGACCTGAGTAGCCACAGGGTCAACACCGTGATAGAGTGTGTGAGTGGGTGAAAGAGCACCCACAGGGTCAGCACTGTGATAGAGTGTGAATGGGTGAAAGTGCAGTTGTGTGTGTGTGTGTGTGTGTGTGTGTGTGTGTGTGTTTGTAACTCACCACTTTTTCGACTTGAGTCTGGGGGCGGGGTTTCTGGGGATGAGGAAGAGGGCTCTCATTGGATGCATGTCACACAGCGCTGCAGACAGGCAGGGAGAGGAATGGTGAACACCAGAGCCTTGACATTCACTCAATACTGTGACTGTATCCATGTGTAACTAACACTCATCACTGTGACTGTATCCATGTGTAACTAACACTCATCACTGTGACTGTATTCATTTGTAACTAACACTCATCACTGTGACTGTATTCATGTGTAACTAACACTCATCACTGTGACTGTATTCATGTGTAACAAACACACATCACTGTGACTGTATTCATGTGTAACAAACACACATCACTGTGACTGTATTCATGTGTAACTAACACTCATCACTGTGACTGTATTCATTTGTAACAAACATGCATCACTGTGACTTTATTCATGTGTAACAAAACTCATCACTGTGACTGTATTCATGTGTAACTAACACACATCACTGTGACTGTATTCATGTGTAACTAACACTCATCACTGTGACTGTATTCATTTGTAACAAACATGCATCACTGTGACTGTATTCATGTGTAATTAAAACTCATCACTGTGACTGTATTCATGTGTAACTAACACACATCACTGTGACTGTATTCATGTGTAACTAACACACATCACTGTGACTGTATTCATGTGTAACTAGCACTCATTCCTCTGAGTGTATTCATGTGTAACTAAGTGTTGCCTTGTGATTGTTGCCTTCAGACAGGTTATCACCATAATTGAGAATTAGGTCTCAAATCGGCTTACCTGGTTAAACAGAAGTAAAACAACCTGTATACTGACGTCCTGATGACAATCCGCTACAACTCCAACCAATCACACAACGTCTCAGTGTCTAATGCCTCTCTATATAATGTTGTGCCAGTTTATGTTGTGGTAGCCAAACTTACGTGGTGCTCCTTCTGCCATCTCTATAGCCGTAATACCCAGAGACCACAGGTCACTCTGACAGACAGAGAAAGAGAGAAAGAGAAAGAGAAAGAGAAAGAGAAAGAGAGAGAGAGAGAGAGAGAGAGAGAGAGAGAGAGAGAGAGGACTGAAACGCTGGACGGGAGGCCAAATGGACAAATATCTGACATATCAAGCAGCCTCACTTCAGAGGGGACAAACCAATTCAGTTCATTCTGTCAGTTTAATCTTCCTGATAAGCCCTTCCCAGCTAACTAGATTGTAAGCTATTCAAATGGCAGAACGGTGCCGGTTAACACTTTTAGAAGCAATTTCATTGCGATAGACGAGGGTCAAATAACTCAGCATCGCGGTATTGGTTACCGGCTGGACGTCACCGTCCGTGACATGCCAATCAGCTAATCTGAAACGACAAGCCGGCGTGAATTACCAGTGCCACATCCCCGAGCAGCTTCCCATTGACTGTTACTTCTCACTGGAACAGCAGATGCTCTTCACAGGGAGGCCGTATCGCATGTCTCTGGCGCTGGTTAAAGTGGCAATTTGTTCCATCCCACTTGATTATATTTGAGTGGGGATAGCAGGCTACACATGGGTCGGGAGGAGGGAAATCGTGGCGGCACAGTATGTCGTCTCTCGCTTGCCAAGCGGTCCCGCAGTAAGGCGAGTAGCTAAACAGCGAAGCCCATCGACATTCACTACAACTTGGCCAGCGTGACGGCTAAAGAAAATGCCCTGCTTTTAGAGAGTTCCACTGAAAATGCAAGTTTTTACAGTTAAAAGTGAATAAACCTTCGGCGGACACGTTCAGGTCGGGACGGAGTGAACTGAGTGAATGCAATGCACTAGTTGGTCCACATCTGTAGGCAGGTGTGTGTCCCCATAGCCTCACCCTGAACGGCGGGACTCAGGGAAGATAAGCCCTCAGGCACGGCCCACAACCCTGCGCAGGTACCTTGAAGTCGTAGGTGGCCTCTGGGTTTTCGTCGCAGGCGATGACTTCAGGAGCCATCCAATATGGCGTCCCTATGAATGTGTTCCTTCTCCCCACAGTACGGTCCAATTGGGCACTCACGCCAAAGTCCACTGGAACACACACACACACGCACACACGCACACACATGCACACACACGCACACACACGCACACACGCACACACGCACACACGCACACACGCACACACGCACACACGCATACACACACACATGTTGCTCTGTCTGACTGTCTGAAGGCTGTCTGATGTTCTGTTCATCTAGCTCACCCAGTTTGACCTCTGCATTCTCTGTTAGCAGGACGTTCTGACCCTTTATGTCTCTGTGGATGACTTTGTGTTGGTGAAGGTGGGTCAGACCCTAGAGAGACAGGGCGGGCAAGAAAAAAAAAAGAGAGACAGAGAGAAATGAAGAGAAACGTTGGTTATTAGAAAGCGTAGTTGACGGGATTATGTGGGGAAAAGGACAGAAAAAGAGAGAAAGAGAAGGTGTCACCCTGAGGATCTCTCTACAGATGTAGGCCGTCCACTCCTCCTTCAGGGAGTTCCCCTTGGTGTTTTTAATCAGATCTGTGACTGAGCCCGCCCCACAGAACTCCATCACCAACTACACACACAGAAACAGACAGCATTAACACTCTTCAGTACCTCACAAACTTTCTGGAAGAACAAGAGCTACTGTTAGGTCATTTAAGGAAGTAACTTACTACATTAGATTTTTCACAATTTCTTAAGTTACATAATACATAAATAGATATACGCACACATCCTTTGTCCAGTAACACATGCATCCATGTTGACATTCCTACTCTGCCAGTGCAGGCATTATGACAGATACCGACATGGTCCACAGGACCGTGAACCACAGCACATTGAAGCGTGTGATTGGTCGAGTTACATAAGGAATCAAGGGGATTGGATGTACAAAAACACCCATTAGGATTCCGATGGAGCAGACAGACACAGCTGAATGGCGTGGGACGGGCAATGTGCTTCCAACGATGTTGTTTTCATCCAGTAGGTTTGCACCCATTACTACTTCAAAATGGATGTTTTTTGACAGCATGTACAAAATTGTGTCCGCACTTTACCCTGGTTGCTTAACAATTTAGGCTGAACTAGGAGGGTCGTGAGCTAGAATACAGGGGAATCAGTGTACTTTGAGGTCAAACACCTCAGCTTGTATAACACTCTTGAATTAGTGACAATTAGTTGTTATAGTTATTTGCGGTCCAAGTTTACCACAACCCCCCCCCCCCCGAGGATTTCTGACTACATACAGTTTTTACTCTTTCTTCAGTAGTTTCTTAAGAGTGCTACTATTACCTGCATAATGTAAAATCCCAGGAACAGTTATGATTTTTTTTTATTCAAGCACACACTCTCAGCCCCCTTCCCCAGACATTTGGATGTACATACCCACAGCTGGTCGTCAATGCCTGGGGGGTTCTTCTTGACGAAGGCGCCGTAGTAGGTAGCAATGTTCCGATGGTGGCTGTACTTCTTCAACATGTTGATCTCGGCTTTTATCTCCTCCTCCTCATCCTGAAACACACAGACCTGTTTGAGCAATCCCTCATCTGGTGTGTGTGTGTGTGTGAGAGAGTGTGTGTGTGTGTGTGTGTGTGTGCTACTTACGCCAGTAACATCCATAACTTTGATGGCGGCAAGCTGGCCTGTTTTGACATGGCGACCCTGAAGAACATGAACGAGAGAGAGACAGAGAGTGTGAAGTAGAGAGTGGCAGGGAAAACGAGGGAGATGAATATCTCACGTGTGTTTTTTAGTCCCAAAGCTACAGCCTGTCACCCAGCTCCCAGCGGGGCTATGACGACGACAGCAGGCCTGAACACTGAGGACCGCTTCTGAAGCTAACTGAGAAGACCATGTACCCCTGTACTGCTCCACCCCTCAAAACCACAGTGAGAAATAAATAATACAAACACTGAGCTGGACTTCATGGTACGCTTTACAAGTCATCATTACCTCCCGCCGACAAAAAAAACACGATACAATATATTGTTAAAAACGTGTCCCCCTTCTCTCCAGACCTCACCGAGGTTTGCAGGGGATATTGTCTGCCCTGTTACGTTCATAACCACACCTGCACCGGCATTTATCCGACCCTACCCTGAACCGGTTTAAAACGTTCCTGGGATTTTTATTCACAAATGAGCTCCTAACCCCTGTTATGGAACCGTGGGAGCGGGGCTTCCCTGGCCCCAGATTAACCCTTCGTACGTCACTCGTCAATCGTCCCCGTGGCAACCACCCAGAGTGTTAACAGTCCCACTAAAGCGGCCCTCAGACATCCCTGGTAGGGCAAAAAGTTTAAGGTTAAGGGCGCTGTAGACATAATCCCGTGCTGCCCACAGGCCATGCTAGACGCTGGCAAAACCTTGAGGCACCTTAAGCAAGGAATTAGTTAGCATCGGAGCGCCGTAATTTGCGGGGATGCAATAACCGGTGGTCCGCCATTTTAACAAACCGTCCCGGATCGGAAACAATCTGTACAGCAGAGACGCTTCGCTGGAAGAAGCAGTGCTTGCCACTGAACGAGGATTGAGTCAGCATGTGTTTGTTTGTCTTTGCAGAGCGGAAGAATTCACACATCGTAGTTATAAAACACACAAACGAACACAATGACACTTCCTCATGGTAGCCTAGCAACAGGCTTGGCGGTTTGTTTGGGGGGGGAGGTGTGTGTGTGTATGCATGAGTGTGAATCTGTGTGTTTTTTACAATGTGGTCCAGACAGGCAGACGTGAGCTGGTGTTACAGAATTCAAGTGCACACGTTTATTCTTTCTCAGTATTGCATCAGACTGCATTTGACAGGCAGGGCAGCTCAACCTAAGTCAGACTCTTCTGTTCTCTTCTTTCCCCTCTTTGTCCCCTTCCGCATATTCAGATGTGCTGACAAAGACAAGGACTGACAGACGGAGACAGACAGAGACAAGCCAAGACCGGCTCAGACCGACCCAAGACCGAACCAGGCCGAGAACGAGACAGACCAAGTGAAATCAAGACAAAGAGAAGATGAGACAGACCAAAACAGAGAAAGTCTAAGACAGAGAGAAGACGAGACAGACAAAGACAGAGACAATGAGAAGACAGAGACAATGAGAAGACAGAGACAGACAGCAACAGACTGAGACTGACATACAATCTGCAAGTATTATTTAGTATATCCATATACCAGGTACATTTTGTTGTTAAATTACATTTATTAACTGAAGATGAGTTGATGCAACAGCAAAACTCTTGGTTATGACTATTGCTTTATGACAATTATTCTATATTTTTTATATTACTACTGAAGTGAGTATTTCATCATCCTCATTGCATTCTACTGTATTTACTGAAAAGGTGTACACATATACTGCGTGTGAAGGTGACTACCCTAAACGCTTTGAGGCACAGAGATACTATCCCTTAAAACACCAGAGTGCAGCTAGGGGACACGCGCGCACGCACACACACAGACACACACACAGACACACACACGCACGTGCGCACACACTTAAACGGAAGGCCAGATATGTGGAAACCATATCACTGACAGGAAGTCAACAAGACAAGACCAGGTGTTATTTCCTGTGAAGCTTGCAGCTTATCATTCTGTAGGAGCAGATAAGATGGCAAATCCACATCCTGATTTAACAATAGCTATAGAAAAATATAAACCGGGTGGTTTGAACCTTGAATGCTGATTGGGTGAAAACCGTTGCATGTGATTTTCTACGATAAAGATAGTTATACTACAATTGTTATTAGTGCTGGTAACTGGTATATAATTGCAATATGTTACCACCATGTTGTGTCATGCATCAGACCAACCCAGCTGCTGTAATGGCCTGTATAACGGTCATGTGGCACAAACCTTGGGCCTTATTTTTTTCTGTTTTTACATAACACAGATAAAGCAATACTTGAATGAATATGCATAGAAATACCTTTTATTAGAACATAACGGAAGTGGATGTAAATTGGTGCGGTAAAAATAAACCTACACCAGTACGATCTGAATAGACATAGATCCAAATAGATGTGTGCGGGTTACATACAGTAGGTGTGTCGGAGTATTAGTTGGGACATTCAGCCGCGCCAGGCTGTTTTAGGCTTGGGGTTTGTGTTATATTGAGGTTTGGTTCAGAATTAGTTAGGTTTAGGAGTTAATGTTGGTTTTAAATTCCATATTAGGATTAGGGTTTTGGAGTTAAATTTAGGTAGAATATGGTTTTTAGTGGGAATACTTGGCAAAGTGGGTGGATTGACTTCCTGTCTGTTGGCCCCTGTCCAGGGCCTCCCTCAGATAGGACCACAGTGTCACAGGACCCCCCTGTCTCAGCCCCAAGGTTTTTACGCTCCAATATTATTGTGCCGGGGGAATAGGGTCAGTTCTCCTTCTCCATTGTAAATCCTTGTTAATCAAAGTAATGCGCTCTCTAAATTTTCCTCATCTCCTGCTCTGTTTAAACTTAGGAGGACATGAGGTCTTGGACCACACCTCAGGAGTACCAGGCTCAAAAAACCCGTAGCTGTCTCGGTCCAAAGTCCTCCTGGTTGTGTTGCAGATCAAGACGATACCTCACGATCCCAGCCGCCACTCAGCTGACCATTCCCCCCCCCTTGGGTTGTCCCAGTCCCTGTCCATCTGGTCGTGCCTCTGACCTGGATTATGTTTTATAGACTCTGGACACAGCCCACATGCATTTATTTATTACTACAATTTGTACTCTTAAAATGTTCACCTGGCACAGCGAGAAGAGGACTGGTCACCCCTCAGAGCCTGGTTCCTCTCTAGGTTTCTTCCTAAGTTTTGGAATCCTTTTAGGGAGTTTTTCCTAGCAAGTGTGCTTCAACACTGTTGTTGCTGGCTCCTTGGGGTTTCAGCTGGGTGTTTTATAAAAGCTCTTTGTGACAACTGCTGGTGCAAAAAGGGCATTACAAAATAATGTTGATTGACTGGTTGATGGATTGAATACATTTTTGGTCCCAAAAATGTCCTCTCAAGAATAGCAAAACGACTGTGTTTTTTGTGTTGAAAAGGACATAATGCTCCCTTTTCAGGTGCCTTGAGAAGTACAAGCACATCTTGGTTGGGACATGCCTCACATTCCTTTTACATGTTACCCTACCGACAAGACCCCACACGCCGGACAGAAACAGAAATTGCGGGGGAGAGTATGGAAAAGTCATCCAGCAAAAAGCTAGACAACACAGAAACCAAATGGTCCTCAGCTTCACGCTAAATGTGGCATCAAAGGCGGTGCACCAAGACGCCCACAGCCTAGACCTTCTTGTCACCTGACTACAAAAACAGAAATATAAAATATGTTGACAACAAAAAATGACAGGCTTTGCCGTATCAGCCTGGTGGCTGAAAATAGCATAGCATCTGTAGTTCAGCACCAGTGTACTGACACTGTACACTTAAAGAACGGATATCTGAGGAATCTACTGAATGCAACAGCACGGACTTACCCTGCGCATGGGTGCCAACTGCACACTTTA
>JACXGI010001236.1:56624-71624 GCA_016801175.1 Esox masquinongy | reverse complement strand
CACAACACTGATGCTTTGAGAACCACATTATTCGTTGTTGTGCACGAAGCGGTGTTGAATGTGAGCAGGTCTGTCTTGAAGCAGAATTACTGGAAGGCTGGTAATATAAATAGAATTTCCTGCTACAGGAACTTGGCGTTCGCTGGCATCCTCTGGTGGAGGGAAGAAGACCGTCAGGAAAGAAAAAGTGGGACAAGAGATGGAGAAAGGGAGTATGAGTGAGAGAGAAAGGCGGTAGGCCAAAAATAGTGCTTAGAGTAAATGGGGGAATAGACAGCCGGATGAGTGAGCCGTGTTGGGAATGAGACAGTATACATAGAGGGATGAATGTGAATGAAAGACGTTGAACAAGATCCTCCCGAGAGCAGCGCTTGTCTTTGGATAAAATATGTGCAGGAACTGACAAATCGCACATAAGACTACGTTTATCAAAATGTATGTGTTAATAATGCTTGTTCCATTAAAGTAGCCTATCCCATACGGCTCTTTTGCCTTAAAAAGGAACCGGAACGCTGTTTGCCCAAAATTAGAAGTACTGCACCGGTAAGCCGTTCCGGCCCAAGTCAAGCACTGCCTGAGAGGAACACTGAAACTCGATTTCCCATGGGAATGAGATTTTAAACAGAGATGGGACGTGAAAGAGAGGGGAAAAAAGTCTGTTTTAATTTGCATACACACATGACTAGAGACTATGTGATACATTACAGGCATAGTTAGACTCTGGTTGGTGTTTTTCAGTAGTAAGGTTATTGTTGTACTCCTAGTTCACCTAATGGTCACCTGGAATGGACACACACACACTTACTTGAAAACAATTGCAAATATTTATGGTGATAAATATGGGATTTGTTTTATTGTTTGTGTTGAATTCCAGAAAATGTCCATAACATAGTGGCAGTAATAGTGTAATGACAGTGTTTTACAGTATTTATTTCTCACTAGGCAGTTGTTTAAACACTGAATAGATCATGCAATATACCTTTGATATGTGTTTCTTTTTTTCCAATTTCAGTGATGTTTACAGCTTTCACCATCTTCATTATGGACCATTCAGATCTCAAAATACAATACTTTTGCAACAGCCTAGCTCAAACAACGTGGCTGCTAAATGTGCAAGTTTTTTCCTGTCCAGCAGCACCACAACGACACTAAATTGAACCATGCTTCCAAACATAGCTAGACCAAAATCTCTGAGCATGTGTACCAAATGTAGTCTCTCAGAGCCAAAATTGCTCGCATGGACGAGTGATTTAATATCAACATGTTATTTCTAAATAGGAAATACAAACTTCAAACACACATTTTAAGCCCAAACAAGTGTGGTCAGATTGGGAGCCCGTCTTTGAGGTGTTAAAAACCCCACTGGACCCTAAAGACATTGGTTCAGGTCCACCCTAAAATGGGGCTTGAGTGGATGGGGCCAGAGATCCATCCACTCAAGAGGATCTTACACTTGTGCTTGTTGTTTATTTTTCCTCTGATTTTGCATTTCCCCCCCCCCACGCTGCTTCCAATTTCAAAATGCCCCCATTCCCGATCATGGCCTAGCTTCATCGCAACAATTCCAAAGCAGCTGTGGAGGGGTTGCATGTCTCCTCCAATACACACGTCGCCGAGCCAGTATGGCTCACCTCCACCATGTGTTTGCGTTCACCTCCACAATCACATGATGGAGGTGAACGCTTTCATTTGGGAATTGTGTGTACTTGTTGCCAACCACACCTGACGCTAAATCTGGTTAATAAGGACATGTGGTTGGAATCTACTCGCCTCAGCATCTTCAGTCCACAGTGGTATTTGTGTCTATGTCATCGTGTATGTTCTTGTCTCCAGTCAGAGTTATGTAATCTGGAGCATTAATTGAGAAAGCAATGAGTCATCTGTCTAACTAGGACAGCCAGATCAGAGGTATAGATGAACTGTGAAAGAGATTAAAAATGATTATAGAATGTGGGACCACCCTTGATAAAAACAAAAACATGTTTTTAGTGTCCCCCCCAACAATATTTCATACAGATCTGCTTAATGACATGAAGAAACAAGTGCCAGAGGAAGAAGGGACTTATGCACAGGCAAATATCTTGGTTAATCTTGGCGCACACACCAACACACTGAAGAAAATCAGATACATTTAATAGTTAATATTCATCTCAACAATGGACAAATAATTTAATACATCACAGATCCTTATTCGGGACAGTCTGTGCAAAAAAGTGCAATTCATAGAAACAGGCTGAGAAACATAAAACAAAACAGAGAAATGGAACAAGGGAGAGAGGGAAGAGAAAAGGACAGACAGACAGAGACAAACAACGTCGCGTTTTGGTCGGTACTATCTGCTGTCAGACAGCTACAAATTACTCCCTACAACGCCTCTCGTACCAGAATCGTCAGGAGTATTTTGCCCGTGACCACAGTCCAGTCATTTATTGCTAGGCGGCGTATGAACTAGTCACATGCCAGGCCTAGTTTTAAATGCGCCGACCCCCGGCTAGCTTTCTAATGACTGTATGAAAAGTTATATCTTAAACGTGCAGCGATATCTCAATTGCTTTTCATTTTTTCATTTTAATGCACACATGCAGTTACGAATGCTAAGACTTAGAATGCTAAGAGTATCATACAGAACAAGGCTATATGGGAGATCTTGGGTACTGTTATTTTAGAGTGTACGGGCATGTTGAGAGACCTAAAGCCACACTAGTAAAGGGTGGTTATTAAGGTAGCATTCTGGAATCCGCAGAATGAGGAATAAGGAACGTAATAGAAGGTCTGTTGCTTTAACATGTTCAATAATTGGCACTTGTGTTGAGTTAGAGATATTAGAGAAAAGAGGAGATGTTAATCTTATTGGTCAGTTAATGCAGCAAAGAATTACGCTCCCGTCAATCAGTGTTAACCAATAGCGCTTACGTTGTCTTACGCCGTCATGCATTTGCTAAGCTAATCGACTAGAAATCGCTTGTAGAAAACCAGGATAGTCAAGAATGTTGAATGTACATAATGTCACGACTCCAAAACAATACCACATTACAAATAATAAGTTACATATCTCTGAAAAAAATACAGTTGTTTTTTAAAAAAAAAAATAGTGCTAATGTTGGTTCCATGAGCTAGCGTCCGATTGACATTTGCTCCTTTACGTTGTAAAGTTCTAGTTCATACAATTTCCCAGAATGCACCATGTGGCCCTTTGACAACTCACCAGTAACCTAACCAAAATTCATTAACACGATCTCAGTGAAGTTTCCCATCTACCCAAATATATCTCATGCAATTTTTTTATACTGTATTTGGGTTAAGGTAAAAAAAATGTGATGTCAGGCTGAGATGCATGGCATGGGCTCAGACTCTACACTCTCACCTCCCTCCCCCAGTCCAAAAGTCTCGTTGCCTCCAATATCAGTCGTTGCGCTTTTTCTCCCGCCCTTTCTCTCCCTCTCTTTTACTGTCTCAGATCAATGTCATAAAGCCTTGGCTTGTCTTCATTTAAATATCTACACAACCAGAGCCTGACCTGCATTCTCTAGCCCTTAGTGTTGCATAGTGTTAGTAAATGGTAGAGAACCGTCACACAGAGTCATTTACAGTACAATGGTAACCCTTCAGCTATACACAGACATGCCTGTGTCATGTCGCACCAATAATCGCTCCTCTCTACTCTTCTCCTTCTTATGTAAACATGAAGGCGCTGTCCGGCTTTCAGGCACACAATCCAGATCAGCTTATTAATCCTGATGTAGAATGTGTAGGGTTTGTGTGTGTGTGTGTTGGTGTAAAGTCTCAGGTCTCTGTCTCAGGTCCAAACCTCCATGGGGACCATGGCTTCTTTCGAGCCAATCGGAGGAAGTAAATTTTGCTCGGACAAGAAGTAGAGTGGAAACTGGACTAGGAAGCCACGAATCTTCTTCAGCTCCTCATGTGCGCGTGCAGGATCTTCCCTTTCCAACCCCGGCTTTGCCAGGTACCCTTCCAGTTCTAGAATGTTCCTCACATCACTGGAGGGAAGGCACCGGAACACCTGACAGGAAAGAGGAAGTTCAAGTCTGTCCCCTCCGTACTAAGCCAAGCATTGTTAGCTTTACAGCATAACACTGAATAGGTGGTGCTAGTGTTAGCATGACTGCACGTTTGTGCACCTTCTGGTAGATGGTGGCGTTGCGAGCGCAGGTGGTCATCCAAATGTCCTTGTAGAAGTGATCACTCACAGGGTCAGACACATCTATCGTCAGATCATTGTGGGCGCCCAGAATAGTCCTGAGGGAGGGACCAGGGAGGTAGGGAGAGGGGGGAGGGAGAGAGAGAAAGGAGGGAGAGAGGTACAACATTTAAAGGGTGGTATTGGTTCCTATAGGGAGATCATAAAGTAAAGCTGATGATGGCTCACACACACACACACACACACACACACACACACACACACACACACACACACACACACACACACCTAAAACACTCCAGGCGCAGGGTCAGTGCATAGCGACCGGCCTGGTACTTCTGTCCATCCATCACAGAGGTAACAGTCTCAGAGTCCTCGACGACCACCGCCACCTCGCTGTCGCGCTTTCCCAGCATGCTGCGGTCATTGATGTTGGCCGAACCTTTCACGTACAGAGATCAAGTGTTAGGTGCGTGTCGGCATTTATCTCCTCAAGCCCTCTGTTGGTTAATAACAACCCTAACCAAAGTGAACGGATTGACCAGGAGCCCGCAGTAATGGCATTGGCCAGCAGATGGTAGTGTAGAGTCCAAGGCTGGGCTGTAGACTTGACACATTCATCGGTAACACATCTGCCCAAACACGCACACCCTAACATACCCACCTATGATGACAGTGTTGTCGTCTACAATGAGCATCTTGCTGTGGACGTAGATGAGCTCCGTGACCAGGCGTCCCTCCAGTTCAGCGTGAGTCCTCAGACCGGCGAACGAGATGTAGTTCATCCACTGGTCGTCCACTGAGACGCACACAAAACAACAAGCACTCAGGATGGCCACAAAACTACACAGGGAGACGCACGGTCTGGAACTGAGATGTACATTTTAAAAAGTAACGCTGTGTTCTGCAGCCGTTTGTGATCAGTGTGTTGCAACTCTAGATAATGAGGCAGCTGGGCTGACAGGAACATTTTGCTTTACCGGCAAGTAAACACAACTTACTCTCTCTCTTCAGCTGGGATGTGATGGAGCAATCTCCTCTGATCATAGTTCTGAAGGGAAGGAGGTAGGGATAGAGAGAGGGAGGGAGGGAGGGAGGGAGGGAATTTATTAACTCCCGTACCTGCCACTTTACACACTGATGAGTCACACAGAAACAAGGCGGGGTGTACAGACTGCAGGTTGAGTCAGTGTTGTGGTCCTTTACACTCAGGAGAAAAAAACCCCCTTAAATCTCTACTTGAGCTTCCTTTGGCCACCGCTCTTTGAATCACTGTTCATTAAGCACAGCATGTGTTGTTGGTGGCTACGGGGTTCACCCACCTGTAGTTGTAGTGCATGACAGCCTGGATGGCACTGCCTCCACCTGTGTTGATGTCTCCTTCAAAGCCTGGCAGCAGGGGGGTCACCACGTACACACGGAACCGCTTGCCCTCCCTAGCGGACACACACGGACACACACGCAACATTAAAAAACAATGAGGGGCCGGAAAAATGACTGGCTGCCGGCCAATGGTGTTCAGGAGTAACCAGGCTAATGCGTATCGGAAGCTACTTGAAGGAGCTGGACAGTTCGATTTCCAAACATCAAGAGCTCACTTGGAGCAGGCCAAGAACCGGCACCGAAATGCTGTACAGATACACCAAAAAACGCAGCGCAATTGAAAAAGTGGGCCGTGAAAGCGAAGCACTCATCGTCTCTGGTTGCGTGCGTTTCGTAACACCAGGTGCATTAAAAGGTCAGCTTGCAAAACAATCGGGGCTGTACTGTGTACAGTGTGTAGGCTATAGGTGTATTTCTCTATTAAAACATTTATGATTTAGCAGGGAAGACACAATGGGAAATGTTTTGCTCTCTAATGAGAACATACTTTTCTTCTATATTTTATTACATCTTGGCAAACATTTGAAACTATTAGCAATCACATAGAGCTGTAGGCTCTGTGTCCAGTACATTTCTCAAATGTCTGGGAAAATAAAATGCTGCCGGTCACATTGTCCACCGACATTTTTCCTAATGGATGCCCTGAAGTGTGTATGTATGTTTTACCTATAGGCCTTGATGATGCGTTCAGCGATGGCATCTCCTATCTTGTTGAAGACATGTTTGTTATCAGCACAGCTGATGAAGAACTGGTTCTGAGAGACAAAAGTACGCAGGCATTTTGTAGTGTTATGTAGTGTACCATAATCCTATGTTGTGTTATGTAGTATAACATAATAGTGTTTTGTAGTGTTATGTAGTGTAACATACTCCAACGTAGTGTTATGTAGTGTACCATAATCCTATGTAGTATAACATAATAGTGTTTTGTAGTGTTATGTAGTGTAACATACTCCAACGTAGTGTTATGTAGTGTACCATAATCCTATGTAGTGTGTTGTAGCATAACATAATCCTATGTAGTGTTTTGTAGTGTTATGTAGTGTAACATACTTCAACATAGTGTTATGTAGTGTACCATAATCCTATGTAGTGTGTTGTAGCATAACATAATCCTATGTAGGCATAACATTCTCCTATGTAGTGGAACACACTCCTGTGTGCTGTTATGTCATGTATAACCACCTCTATGTAGATGTAATGCTGGCTGGCCTTGATAGCGTGGACGTAGGCGTTGTGGATGGACTCCTCAGGGTACTTTATACCAGCAGACCAGTCAGACGCCGACCGCAAGATCTGACAGCGGAACGACACGGGGAGGGCATGGAGTGAACATGTGTAGCACAGGCATGCGTGTGTCTGTGTGTATTGGTTTGTGTGTGTGCGTGCGTGTATTGGTGTGTATTGGTGTGTGTGTTTGTATGTATGTGTATGCACACGCGTGTTGGTGTTTACCTGTACATTTGCAGGGATGCAGTCGGGCACCTGGTATCGGATTTCTCCGGCGGTGGTGTGTGACTTGGGCAACAGGTACGGGTAAGACAGAGAGCGATACTTAGGTTTCATTATCTACAGACAGACAGAGGGAGGAAGGTGAAACAGGGGTGCAGTCCGTCAAGTTACCAATGTTTTTTGAAGCGGTAATTGCAGGGAGTAGTCAGACGTGACCCCTGACCCCTGTTACGGTCTGTCTGACCTTGCAGAAGTTCCAGCGCTGGATGAAGTGTCTGGCCACGTCCCTGGCGGCGGTGCCATGCACCACGGAGCCCATGTCGTGCCACGGCATCCTGGGGTGGGTGTGTCTGTCAATGAAGTCTGAGGAGACCAGGGGCACACGGTCACGGAGTGCGTAGGCGTGTGTGTGTGTGTGTGTGTGCACGTGTGTGTAGCTGAGCATGTATGTTACTATGCAAGGTCAGATACAAAGTATTGTAATAGGGGTCAGAGGTCATGTCTGACTACTCCCCCAATCATTCTCAAGGGCGTATGCATAATTTTGGTATTTGTCTAGACATAATGTAGTGGTTCCCAATCAGGGGGACTAGGACCCCAGGGGGTACTTGGCCTCTCCACAGGGGGTACTTGAAAACACTCATGACACCAAAGTCTCACTAGTGAAATTAACATGAGGGGGTACTTTAGGGCTGCTCCAAGCCGAACAAAATTCTGTTGGTGGTACAGAACTGAAAATGGTTGGGAACCACTGATAATGTATGTATGTATGTGAATATTTAATAACATTTTTTACATAAAAATTGAAAAAGGCATTTTTTAAACGTACTTTCTGATTTCTGAAAGTGAACTGTTCCAGTATGTAAGGCCTTTATGTTTAAAAGATCTTACTCCAACCTCAAGATGCACCCTTGGAATTGTTGCTGTTTGGTCTTTTATATAGTGAATACAGGGGCATTTAAGTTAATGCATTTTAAAAGACATTGGGATCAGTGCAGCTCCTTATATCCACTCTCCTTTCGTGTTGGTTTTCAAAACCACTTTGTCTAGAAGCTATGGGCATTATCCTGTCATGGTCATTGCATCTTCAGTTTGCTTTTCCTTACGGATATTTCCATCTCTGTCCATTAATCCGCTATCAGGAAACTGCTCCAATTTGCGGAGCGCATTTCCAAATAATTATGTTTTGGGACTTCACCCGTATCCCAACTATCAGCTGCACTTAACATGTAGATGAAATTTTATCAATATTGTAATCTAAACAATCCTGATACATTACGTGACCTTACGCCACTACGTGTGTGTGTGTGTGTGCAGGTGTGTTTCGCCAGGTTCTGATGTGCGTTCAGGTGACGTGCTCACCGTCAAAGGGCTTGTCCAGTTGGATCCAGTCTTTGTAGACAAAGTTGCAGTAGTCTTTCCCGTGCCAGAACCTTGTGTTTCCGACCAGCTCTCCGACTCCTCCTACTTCTGTTTGCAAGCTCTGAATGGAGCCGGTCTCTAACGGCCATACGAAGGGGAAAACAAATGTCAGTTTAACGTCACTCAAGGGAAACATCTAACCAGGGAAAAACAACCTTCCCTGCAACACCCAGAACCAACTGCAGGGGGCAATGAAAGCTGCACAGACTGTAAGGTCCGTGTGATCTTCATGGTTTAACAACGCAAGGTGTCTCCAATTGGTGCAGCGTTTCTAACATCTGATAACGTGCATGAACACCTTTTCAGTACATCTAACCTAGTATATGGTGCAAAACAAAAGCTAACCAGCTTGTAGCCTATAACAACAAATGCAACTGTTCCTTCACTTTGCTGGCTAGCAACTGCGGGACTGTACTTTCATTTTATCACAATGAACACAGTCAAATGAGGCAGAAACTGCCTTGTTCTGCCCAGAGACAGCACTGTATCGAGGCAGCTCAGCTGTCCCACATCATTACAAAGTAGCAATTGGTGCTAAGATGCACAAGACATGTGGGAAGGTGTTGTGGGCAGAGATTGGTAGGTTGACTGAGCCAATTCTTAGTCATCGCGGAGGGGAATTTCTCCCAACTTTCTGATTGGCTAATGAAGGCAACGTTTGACCAACAGTTCCATCAGAGTAGTTACAAGAGGTGGTTTAAGAAGTTTAAATTACAGGGCCGAAGACTTCTTGGATGAAACCTTAAATGATCCGCTTCCACTCAGTGTCACATTGCCAGACTTTTGAGATCTAAGACAGTTTGGAGTGAGCTACAGAGCTGCTGTGTGCCTGTGATCTACAACAGTTTGGAGTGAACTACAGAGCTGCTGCGGGACTGTGATCGATGAGCGGTGACAAGCCTATGACCACTGCTTTGGAAAATACGCCCTTGCTTCTGGGCAAATTGACTGCTACCAACCCAAGCCTATCCATGATGTTATACTGCCGACACATTCCAGGCAGTAAAATGTGAAGACTGTACTAAGGCTGTAGGCTTTTATTAGTGATTGTTACATGCAATTTTTGACAGTAGGCCATCACAGTTGTAGCATACAAACAATTTTATTGACAGTGCCAACAAACTGAGTGGCTAGTATCAATCAAATATGGTATGCAGATTGACTGGGTCATTTCTGGATAAGGAACTGAAATTATAATGATGCCAAATAGAAAAATTATAATGATGCCAAATAGAAAAACATTTATGGTTTAAAATGTGTTGGTACTGAGGCCTTGGATGGCCCAGCGGTTTCTGACTCCAGTGCACATGCACTGCTGCAGTGTGGGTTCAAATCCGGCCAACTGCTCAGAAACAAAATAGACAACAAGAGCAGATCTGTTTGGTGTGTTGGCTAGAGTTTATCAGTCAAACTAAATATCTAATTTAAAACAACGGCAGCCCACCTCAGCTGACTTTCATCATAGGTATACAGAGTGGCAGAGAAAGACTGGAAACTAAACTTCAAAAACTAAAATGAATGTTAACATCCTATACATGGTGCACACTTGATAAGGGTCTGCAATATTGATTAATAATAATTATTAAATGACATTTATAAATATGTATAAAAATAATAATAATCATAATAATTAGATAGATGTTGAAATTGGTCATAGTTTACACATCCTTCTTTAAATAACTGGTACGTACATTACAATTAATGATAAAAACAAAACACGAATTGAGAGAAAGTTCAAAGCATTTGAATGCTGTTTAGAAAATTACAACAGGTCACCATCTAATTATCAGGTTGCCCTTTGGTTATGTGGATTTAAATCTGTACCAGCTGAAGAAAAGCAGTAATTTTGAGGACTAACATGTCTTGGTGGGTCTTGACCTGCTCCACATTCCTTCAAATGTTTCCACCAGATAACCGTCAGAAACACTGCTGAGGCCCTATGCAGCATTTGGTGAGGGAGGATTCTTATTAGGTGGGGGAGGATATCTGCTTTAAGACTTCACATAACAAGCAAACCACACCTTACAGGGAAGAAAAACCTGAGCTATCTGTACTGTCTCAGTACACACAAGGATAAAGCACTTCAAAGCAAACTGAGCGATGTGGAGTTGCCAGGCAGTCCCAAAGCCCCACCTTCACAGCTCATACCCCAATCAGAGGCTAACTCACCGGCCTGTGCAAGCCCAACGGGAGGAGCCATTCTGAGCTCCGCCCCTCTAGTAAGGATCAGATTGTGTTGACTGTAGACGTTGTTCGTCCAACCTGGACACACAGATGACCATTTAACCTCTGCGACAGACTAGTCTCCAGTCCCATAATCCGCACTGCTAAAATAATATGGTCACTAAATGCATGAACTCCGTGAGATTAGGAGAGTCCGGAAAGGACTGATCAAGCTAGCTAGCTAACTACTATATACTATGATGTGCTAGTGTGATCTGTATAGCTTGCTATGTTAAAGTTGTAGTCAAGTACTGCCAAACACAATAGTGTTGGTGTGTATTAGTGGCAACTAGGGGCAGTCATAGAGGCAGTCATAGTGGCAGTCATAGGGGTAGTCGTAGAGGCAGTCATAGAGGCAGTCATAGAGGCAGTCATAGTGGAAGTCATAGTGGCAGTCATAGTGGCAGTCGTAGGGGTAGTCGTAGGGATAGTCGTAGAGGCAGTCGTAGGGGCAGTCATAGAGGCAGTCATAGGGGCAGTCATAGGGGCAGCCATAGAGGCAGTCATAGGGGTAGTCATAGGGGCAGTCATAGAGGTAGTCATAGAGGCAGTTGTAGGGGCAGTCATAGAGGTAGTCATAGGGGTAGTCATAGAGGCAGTCATAGAGGCAGTCATAGTTGTAGTCTTAGGGGCAGTCATAGAGGTAGTCATAGAGGCAGTCATAGAGGCAGTCGTAGTGGTAGTCGTAGTGGCAGTCGTAGTGGCAGTCGTAGGGGCAGTCATAGAGGTAGTCATAGAGGCAGTCATAGAAGTAGTTGCAGGGGCAGTAATAGTGGTCAAGAGTTATTTATGCAAATTGTACATAAAAAGTGGCCTTCCATTTAGCTTGTTGGTTATTATGTGTGTGTGTGTGTGTGTCACAGAGATAGAGGCTGTGTGTTTACTTACTCTCTTCTAAACTCTCCACACTGACAGAGTCGGCGTGGGCCAGTCCATGTTTCTGCAGGTGTCTTTTCAGACTGAAGCGAGACCTCCGGATCCTCCCCAGCCCCTTCAACTTGGGCTGGTCCACCGAATCCGTCACCATGGAGGCAGCACCGTGCCCGTTGCTAGGGGCCAAACCATTATTTAAGGGAGGACCTTCCACCTGTGGGGAGGCAGGGAGAAAGGGAGGGGAGGAGACGCGGAGGGGGGAGATGGGGAGTTGGTGGTGTGGATGTCTGGTCCTCATGTGTACTGTGTTGGTTTGTGATCAAGTGACACTTAGACTGAGTGTGTGCGTGTGTGTGTGTGTTACATATGTAGAAGGTGAGTGTGTGTGTGTGTTACATATGTAGAAGGTGAGTGTGTGTGAGTGTGTGTGTGTGTGTGTGTGTGTGTGTGTGTGTGTGTTTTAGGTCTAAATATACTCATGTGGACCAAATGTCCCCATGAGTATAGTAAAACCAGAAAAAATTTGACTCATGGGGACCTTTTGCCGGTCCCCATGAGGCAAAAGTCAATTTCCGGCTCAGCGTTTAGGGTCAAACTTACAATTAATAAGACTTACAATTAATAAACTTACAATTAATTTAGAGTTAGAATTGGGGTTTCTTTAAGGTCCAGGCATTGTTGGTTAAGTTTAGGGTTAAGGCTAGGCATTACATCTAGGTAAAGTTTAGGCATAAATGTTACTTTATTGAGGTTAAGGTTAGATTAGGGTTAGGTTAAGGTTAGGGTTAGGGTTAGGGTTAAGGTTAGGGTTAGGTTTAGGGTTAAGATTAGGGCAAGGGAGCATGCAATTTCTATTTTCTGGTCCCCATGAGGATAGCTGTAAAAAACTTGTGTGTGTGTGTGTTACATATGTAGAAGGTGTGGGTGTGTGTGTGTGTGTGTGTGTGTGCGCGTCTGACCTGCTCCAGGGCCACAGAGCGCGTGACACTCCCCACGTCCGTCAGGCGATGCTCTCTATCATCCCAGCGACCATACGCCAGGTCGATCCCTCCCACGAAGGCCACTGATTGGTCGATGACAACGATCTTCTCGTGGTGCGCCCACAGGTAGACGGAGGATGAGACGTGGTCCGGGTGACGCATCACCTACGGGCGACGGACTGTTTTACGACCGTAACCATGGTCACAGCTGAAAGTCTACACACCCCTTTCAGACTTCACATTTTGTCAGCTGTCTACATGAACTCATCAAATACTGATATAAATAGCTATGTACAGTGCCTTGCGAAAGTATTCGGCCCCCTTGAACTTTTTGACCTTTTGCCACATTTCAGGCTTCAAACATAAAGATATAAAACTGTAATTTTTTGTGAAGAATCAACAAGAAGTGGGACACAATCATGAAGTGGAACGAAATTTATTGGATATTTCAAACTTTTTTAACAAATAAAAAACTGAAAAATTGGGCGTGCAAAATTATTCAGCCCCCTTAAGTTAATACTTTGAAGACCCAGCCATGATGTTGTTAATACTTTATATCTTTATGTTTGAAGCCTGAAATGTGGCAAAAGGTCGAAAAGTTCAAGGGGGCCGAATACTTTCGCAAGGCACTGTATGTACCTCAATTTCCCTTTTTTCATCGTCCACCCACAAATCTCTTTAAATACAACCAAAAGGCCCAGAGGAACATTGTTAAATAGCTGTGAGTCTTAGAGACTTCCTGTTTTCCGTCATCCGCCTGGCTCTACATAATCTGCCGCTGTTTATTAGTGTATTGCACTACACAGGGCAACGCTGAACACAGTGTTTGAATAAAGGTCTAGGTTGTGGAGCTGACACAAGTCGCATAAGCATCCATATCAATCAGACGGTAAGCAGAATAACGTAAAGTGCTGCAAAATGACAAGCACACCCATAACATGACGATGCCGCCAAAAATACTAAAGGGATGGATAACATTGTATCCACTCCTCATTAACTTACTCTACATAGCTGTATGAAGAAGTGGGAGAAAAATACAATCCTTTGTTAAAAAACAAGTTTCAATACATCCGTTCTATTCGCTGAAAGGCTGTTGACGTAAGACAACACGGCAAAGATATTAATGTTTTCTTCATAACCTAAAAGATGATCTGTTTCTTTCCAATTCGTTGCTACACCTTCTGTATTACCGAGGCAGCATCAAGGTATGAGAACACTAGTCATCGGTATGAACTGGGGAGTTTGTCAGGATCAAAAGAAATATGAACAAAGCCATGCCCATATTAAAAGTAAAACTAAATTACCTCAGTCTTTTGAAAGCCTGACCTAACCTTGGGATTTGCTTTTTTTTTTACACAAATTATGATGCCAAAGTGCATTAAAAAGCACTCGGATGGCTTTTAATCAGGTATTGAATGTTCCTGTGTAGTCTAGTTGAACTCATTATTTATTTATTGATGTTTTTTTTTTTTTTTAACATATATATTGTTTCCAAGCCTTTACACTTATAGATCGAGAGTGCACCAAGAGTGCACCGAGAGTGCACCAAGCAATAATTCTGAGGAGCGAGGTATATATTTTCATATAGTTTGGAAATGTTTTCATAACTTTCTTTCACTTTGGAAATGTGGAGTAGACAGTGTGGTTCTTCAGGAAGAATATCAAACGCGATCCGTTTTAAAATAAAACGAAGACAGCAGCAAAATGTGCAGACTGTAAGGGCAGCATAGACTTTCACTGGTGACTGTACACTCATACCTAATGTTTACACACACACACACACACACACACACACACACACACACACACACACACACACACACACACACACACACACACACACACACACACCCCCACCCGCCCGGCGCTACCTTGACATTGGGATGTAGCTGCATCAGTGTTCTCTTGCTATATTCACTGTTGATGCCCAGAGCTAGCTCCACCTCTTTATAAAGCATCACAAAGATACGAACCCCCTGTTGCTGTGGGGGGGTGGGGGGGAGGGGGGGTTGTAGGGGAGAGAGAGAGAGACAGAGAGAGAGTGACACGTCGCGAATCAACACATCGGTCAATTCCTCAATAACTCCACCGGGATAATTCAAAAGGCGCTTTATAACATGGCCTGAAAACGGACCAATGAGACGGGGCTCTGTTTCCTCACCGCTTTGCGTCTAAGGATGTAGTCAAGGCGCCAGCGGTTTCCCTCGACAACGGGACGCTTCATAAAGATCTCGGGACTCAGCCTGAAAGAACACACGAAATGCACACGGTGACGGCTGAAACACACACACAAACCCGAGACGAGCACAAACACACACTGCAGCGTTCGTCGGCTGCGTGAGGCATGTGTAACAAAACGCCGGGTCTCAGACTGTAACCAATATGTTTGACCACAGCCTGCCTTGGAGGTGACCGCTAGATGCTCTTCATATCCCTCAGAAACACACACACACACACACACACACACACACACACACACACACACACACACACACACACACACACACA